>JAVIWB010001085.1:0-101586 GCA_031893035.1 Dermolepida albohirtum
TTCTACGTACCATATACATTCTACGAAGACTTTTGCGTAGTAAACTCAATCGAAAATAGTTGAGAATTGAAGTTTCAATGAAGTGTAATATTATGAACGGTAAGATGACTGCGTTTTCGTTGAATATCATCAACCACATTATGAAACATATAAGAATGTGCACAATAGAGGAAGAAAATCAAGTTTTGAGAACTGAACGGAGTCTACGAGGGAGCGTTTTTATATTCGCGGAATGAGCGGGTTGTAGAGGGGTGAGTAGGCGCATTTGGGGCGTGGCCTGTGCAGCGACTCATGATTAGTATAAATACGAAGTTTCATTGTTATTAGACAGTTAGTCTTTGAGCTATCGTCAACCAAGTAACATAATCAGGAGTGAAAAGTGAAATATGGAAAAAATCGAATATCGTGCCGTTATAAAGTTCCTTACCAGGCAAGGAAAATCAGTCGCGACCATAATGAATGAGATGTCATTGGTTTCCGGCGACTCTTGTCCAGGAAAAACCATGGTGTACAAGTGGCATAGTTTATTTAAACAAGGAAGGGAATCCCTTGAAGACGACCCGAGGCCGGGCAGGAACATTGAGGTGACCACGCCAGCACTTATCCAAAAAGTTGAACAAATTGTACTCGAAGATGCTCGACTAAAGAAGAAACAACTCGCAGAAATGGTTGGAGTATCCGATACAACAATTTTTAAAATCCTACACGATCATCTCGGCATGTCTATGGTCAGCGCAAGATGGATGCCGAGAATGCTCACGCCGCCGCAAAAACAACAGCGCGTAGAGTGTTCGCGTGCATTTTTGGACCTCTGTAATGAAGACAAGGATGGTGCATTGAGTGGAATTGTTACTGGAGACAAAACTTGGGTTCATCATTATGAACCTGAGTCCAAACAAGACTCCATGCAGTGGCATAAAAAGGGCACAGCACCTCCCAAAAAATTTAAAGTGTCACAATCAGCTGGGAAACTCATGGCAACGGTATTTTGGGACTCGGAGGGAATATTGTTGATTGATTATAAAGATAAAGGTGTTTCAATATTAGAGCGACTAAAAGAAGCCATTAAAGAGAAAAGACGGGGAAAATTGACAAAAGGTGTTCTGCTTTTACACGACAACGCGCCCGTCCACAAGAGCCGCGTTGCGTTAGCTGCCCTGCATAAGGTGGGCTTCGAAATTGTGAATCACCCACCCTACAGCCCAGACCTGACCCCGAGTGATTATTACCTGTTTCCGAAAATGAAAAAAGAGCTGCGGGGTAAAAAATTTACTGCCGATGATGAAGTCAAGGAGGCAGTTTCGGCGTATTTTGCAGATAAAGAGAAATCATTTTTTTATGAGGGTATAAATAAATTAATTGAAAGATGTGAAAAATGTATCCGTCTTGCAGGTGAATATATTGAAAAAGAAAAATAATTTGGTTTTTTTATTTCCACCCCTTATCCCCCATTCCGCGAATATAAAAACGCTCCCTCGTATCTCGAGCGAAATATTAGGTGTACCAGAAAGTTTTGTCCGTTCCAGTTACAACAAGTTTCAACGAGTATACGCACATTCATTTGACGCATATTTGGCCCTTTTTTAATCATTGAATGTATACATATTGACTTAGCAAATGAACTAAAACGAAGATGATTCATGTTAGTATTAAATGGGGCGCGATCGTGTAGCCATGGCTAATGATAAAGTTCATATACGCCACTGTATTTTGTACGAATTTCAACAAGGAAGAAATGCTACAGAGGCGTGTAGAAATTCATTGAAACTGTTTGGTGAAGGAATAGAATCTAGGTATCTAATAGAACATGCAGAAGATGGTTCGAAAAATTTCAAATAGGTGATGGCCTATGGTGATGGAGCTGCAAATGGCCTCCTTTTGCAGCTCCACAGACGTCCACTCTGTTAAAAGTTTCGATGACATTTTGACAAAATTGAGGCTCTATCTCACCAATGACACGAATAATTTCATATTTCAAAGCAGGAATTGATTGTGGATTGATTTTGTAAACCTGACTTTTCACATTACCCCAAAGAAAATAGTCTAACGGTATCAAATCACATGATCTTGGTGGCCAATTAACATCACCGTTTCTTGAGATTACACGTCCAGAAAATTTTTCTCTCAATAAATCAATTGATTTGTGTGCAAAGTTAGGTGTAGCACCATCCTGTTGAAACCACATATCTTCTAGATCAATATTCAATAATTCAGGCCATAAAAATTCGGTTATCATCCGACGATATCGATCACGATTGACAGTTACAGCTTCACCAAAGAAGTAAGATCCAATTACACCACCTGATCATAATGCATACCAAACAGTAACTCGTTTAGATGCATAGGTTTCTCACGAATAATTCATGGATTTTCCTTACCCCAGATACGGCAATTTTGTTTATTAACATAGCCACAAAGTTCAAAATGTGCCTCATCGGAAAACATTATTTTTTGAGAAAAATCAGTTGGTTGTTCATTGATGAAATTGACAAATGAACGACGTTTTAAATGATCTAATGGCTTCAGTTCCTGTATTGTGTGGACCTTATACTATATACCTTCAGAGCTAAATGCTTGTGTAAAATACGCAATGTTGTTGATCCACTAAGTCCAAGTTGTTGTGAACGTCGTCTAATTGACATTTTAGGATCTTCAGCAACACTTTCACGAACCAAACCAATATTTTCTTGTGAACGACCACTAGGAAGCGGCCTCTTGAAATTTTTTAATAATTCGACCAATAGTGCTTTCAGATGGAGGATTATGTAAACCATAAAATTCACGTAATTTTCTAAAAACTTTTTTCACAGAACGCTGATTTTCATAAAATAATTCAATAATTTGAACGCGTTGTTGTACCGTGTACGAAGCCATTTTTTATAAATGTCATACATCACACTTTTTAAATGCCCACATAGCCAGACAAATTCAGTGCACCATCTATATTTTATTTATTCTTAAAAAGATACGCCCAATTTGAAACATCCTTTAGTTTGTATCATATGGTGAAAGACTTATTTATGCTAGGTGTTCAGCAAGTGCAGACAGACACTTGTCTCTAATCGCTTGAAATTTTTTTTGTCGCAAAGTTCTTGGTTGAGGAAATTTGCTTTGCCGAAAGTTTTAATTTGACTGCGATCAAGAAATTCACAAAAGAATCATAAATCTTGGAATATCAGGTGATTTAATAAATTTCCAATTTAAGTAGGTCGGTTAATGTAATCTGAAAATATAACCTTGAACTACGTTACAGTCACCGAGTAGTGATTTTTATTATTTCAATATTTCAAAGTCAAAAATTAAAGCATAATTTTTCATTCCACAGTTAAGATTGAAAAGTTTCATCTATAAAAAATTAAAGAAAAAAAAATAATTATTTTAGAAAAAATATTCGTACTTTGTATCTCTCAGTAACAAATATTCAGTAACTTTTAATTTCGTAAACAGTATTAATTAGATTGTATAAATTGAGTGACTTTGAACCGTCAAAAAGGCGATTCGAGAGATTGATGTTGGAAGTACGGTGCGAAGTACGAAAGAAGATAATCCAACGTCTCACGGCGTGATCGTTCATTCACATTCTGTATACATATATGCGCGAATACTAGTCCGACAAAGAAATATGTAGAAGTGCGAAAAAGATAGTGATAATGATAAGCATAGCAGTAATGCAAGGAATCGGTACAGTGTAGCAATAAAGGCGAAATTAATATCAAGTTCATGGTTAGTGTCACCAATGTTTTACATATGTACATATGTATGTGTAAATGTGAAACGTCTAACATCCGTGCACAATACATTTTATGAATATTTCAAATGTGTAATACCATGCTTCATTATTTTTTTCAACCTTCTAATAAGTAAGCATTTTTACCTGCTGACATTGATGGAATGTTACCAATCTGCCATATAAAAAAAATGGGTTTTGAAATCGTTAGTCTTTTCGAAGTTCTATTTTTTATAATTAAAAATTGCCATTAAAACAAAATATAGTATCTTACGTACATACGTATGTACATGTATACATAAGTAGAATTGGGAGATATTTTTTCGTAACAAGGCGAGCGTTTGAACCAACGGACGGCTTCTTTATATTTTGTTTTATAAATAACGCACATTGTTCATAGCTGTTGTTGTGTAGCGCAAAACGGATAAGACTGACAAAATGTTTGCAGCATGACGTAAGTTTCCACATTTACCTCGGATAGCAACGTACGCCGTGCTGAAAAGATGTTCTAATTTTTAGAAATATTTACGGATGTAATACACGCATAATTAAAATAATCTTTAAAAATAGATAACGGATCTATACACGCAGTATCACAAATTTGTCTTAATCTGGTAAAATCGAAATCTTTGTTTATAACACTGTCGAATTTTCCTACAAAGCACGTATTTTTTATGTAATTTGTAGCATATACGAGGGAGCGTTTCTATATTCGCGGAATGGGGGACAAGGGGTGGAAGTAAAAAAACCAAATTATTTTTCTTTTTCAATATACTCACCTGCAAGACGGATACATTTTTCACATCTTTCAATTAATTTATTTATACCCTCATAAAAAAATGATTTCTCTTTATCTGCAAAATACGCCGAAACTGCCTCCTTGACTTCATCATCGGCAGTAAGTTTTTTACCCCGCAGCTCTTTTTTCATTTTCGGAAACAGGTAATAATCACTCGGGGCCAGGTCTGGGCTGTAGTGTGGGTTATTCACAATTTCGAAGCCCACCCTATGCAGGGCAGCTAACGCAACGCGGCTCTTGTGGACGGGCGCGTTGTCGTGCAAAAGCAGAACACCTTTTGTCAATTTTCCCCGTCTTTTCTCTTTAATGGCTTCTTTTAATCGCTCTAATATTGAAGCGTAATATTCTCTGGTTATAGAAACACCTTTATCTTTATAATCAATCAACAATATTCCTTCCGAGTCCCAAAATACCGTTGCCATGAGTTTCCCAGCTGATTGTGACACTTTAAATTTCTTGGGAGGTGCTGTGCCCTTTTCATGCCACTGCATGGAGTCTTGTTTGGACTCAGGTTCATAATGATGAACCCAAGTTTCGTCTCCAGTAACAATTCCACTCAATACACCATCCTTGTCTTCATTACAGAGGTCCAAAAATGCACGCGAACACTCTACGCGCTGTTGTTTTTGCGGCGGCGTGAGCATTCTCGGCACCCATCTTGCGTTGGCCTTAGACATGCCGAGATGATCGTGTAGGACTTTAAAAATTGTTGTATCGGATACTCCAACAATTTCTGCGAGTTGTTTCTTCTTTAGTCGAGCATCTTCGAGTACAATTTGTTTAACTTTTTGGATAAGTGCTGGCGTGGTCACCTCAATGCTCCTGCCCGGCCTCGGGTCGTCTTCAAGGGATTCCCTTCCTTGTTTAAATAAACTATGCCACTTGTACACCATGGTTTTTCCTGGACAAGAGTCGCCGTAAACCAATGACATCTCATTCATTATGGTCGCGACTGATTTTCCTTGCCTGGTAAGGAACTTTATAACGGCACGATATTCGATTTTTTCAATATTTCACTTTTCACTCCTGATTATGTTACTTGGTTGACGATAGCTCAAAGACTAACTGTCTAATAACAATGAAACTTCGTATTTATACTAATCATGAGTCGCTGCACAGGCCGCGCGCCCAATGCGCCTACTCACCCCTCTACAACCCGCTCATTCCGCGAATATAAAAACGCTCCCTCGTATCAGTGACTGTACATCGCTCACAATTTGCATCGACTCCACTAACAACCCAGTGTTTTGAAATTTTTCTATTGAGTCAAATAAACTTTTATAATTGTTGTAAATTCGATTAAAATTGGTTCCAATGGAAGTATATTACAATCTCTTCTGTCTTTCCTTAATTGCTACAGCTTCGTTAGGTATGAATCGTAGAACCACATCCTTTATTTGTTGGAAGCTTTAGTAATAATAGAAAGCCGCTTTCAACCATTGCTTCCCAACGTGTAAGGATTGGCTGTGGTGGCTTAGGAATGCCGGGGCACCGTTTGTAGAATTTTCGCATTCGTTTTCAAAATCACTCTTTTGGTATTTGAAATTAATTCATCCACCTCTGAACAATGTTGTCGAATACTTGTGCTACAAGATGTAGAGCAAGAACTTTACACGCCACATATAAAAGTCCCTCACAGTTGTCTCTAAGGGAACGGCCTACACTACACATAGTCGCTGCACCATCGCTCACAAACATCAACAGTTGATCAGTTGAAAGATGGAATTCCTTTAGCCTAACCAGCACTACCTTCATAATTACTTCGCCAGTGCACTTTTCTAGTCTTTTACTAGCTAATAGAATGGGAAATGTCGCTTTAACAGGCTCTAAAATTCGCAATAAAATATTCAAAACACCATAACCACAGTTGTTTATCTTTTACTACAGTTTTGATCATGTTTTCGATGTCGTTACGCACACTTGATATGTGGCTCTGTAACGCTCTCCGTTTCTTGACTTCTGCAGCAAATACAATTCCAACTGCAAGCTACCTTGCAGTTGGAATTGTATTTATGTCATGAAACGTTTTTTTATTCAGTAGATGAAGTTTCATATCATATGTGATTATTACCAACAGTAAATTAAATATACATTGCGTTTTTGGTGGCTTATTATTGGTCATTTTTCTTATTTTGGTGTTGTACGCTCTTTATATGATTTTGACAGTTGCGTTTGCCCCAGCACATCAACGGTTTATCGCAAACTTTACAGTATATCTCAGCACCATTATAATATAAATCGAGAAATTCATTAATAAAGTTTCGCACTGCGTCAACCAATGGTCTCGCTTTTTCCTTCCGTAAGTTTATCATACCTTATAATTATACGTTCACCTTATATAGAGATCCGCTCGGTACTAACTTATAATTCGACACTTCATTTGTTTTATTACATTACACTAATGGAGGCGTTACGTACTCAATGCAGACTTGGTCCGCGGGCAGACATCCGAACTCTGTACATAAGTGAAGGCGGGTATAATGTAGGTGGAGAAAATCGTCTATAATATTAGGGGTCCGGCACAAAATTTCGTAGTGTTTTTATTTCTTAAAAAGCAGGTCATCAAAATTATAATAATTATTTATAGTGCGGTTTGAATTGCTCGTCTTTATACCTTTCACATATAGTACATACATAGAAAATACACAAAGTTCTTACCGTGTTTGCAAACTGGAAAAATTTTAACGTTAACCTAGTTTATCGATTCCTTTTTTATAGGTACGCTTGTATTTCTAAATAAAAGTCTTGAAAACCTTTAAAACATTTATTAAAATGAAATAAATGATTTACATAAACCAAAGTAAAGAATTCTTCGATGAAAGAAATTATAATTTAACGTTTGTTGGTTTTAATAATCATTGTATGTGCATTTGAATTCTGGTTACCTATACTGTCTGCCTAATAAATTAATTAATGAAAAAATCATGCCCTCGGAGGGGAATCGAATCCCTGCTTACTACATTGGTGGACAGGGGCTCAATTCCTACCGAGGGCAGGATTCTTTTTCTTAATTTCTGTCTTAATTAAAACTGTTTAATAGGCAGGATATTTCAAGTTTTCTTAAAAGCTCATCAATATAAAAAATATTAAAATTATAACAATATATACATATATATATATATATATATATATATATACACCATGTATGTATATATATTGAGAGAAAGAGAGAGAGAGAGAGAGAGTTGAAATTTTGTTGTTTATGACCGTTATGAGGTTATAAATGAAACTGAGATACTTTGCAAAAATTTCTGTTCTCTGTGTAAGATTGAAACCCACGATCTCATTCTCTTCGGGAATGTACCCTGACCATTTAGACCACTAAAACAGTTGATTCGAGTTCTTCTAATGCGCCATGAATCGCGTTGCGAAAAAATCTTTTTCAAAAATTTCTACACTACGTACATATACGATGTACAAAACGGTTAAAAGAATTTGACAGTTTAACAACGGAAAAAGCACATAATTACATGCAATTAATAACTTAGCGTGGGTTTTCATTTAGTAACTGTTTCCATAATGCAATTTATGGCATCTTAGAAGACTAGAATCAACTGTCTCCGTGGTCTATTGGCCAAGGCCGATTCCCGGAGAGAATCTCACGCGGAGAAGAGAAATTTGTTCAAAAATTTCTGCCATATATGTATGTACATGTACAAAGCAGTTAAAATTAGAATTTTTCGATGTAATACCATTCGTTCATACGAGATTATTCCACTCTTCATCCCAATCTACACGTACGTGTATATTCTACCATTCAAAGCCATTGACACAATGCCGTCTAGTGAGAGGTAATATACAACGATATATGGAACGCATTGTTATCCTATGACCTATCTCTGCCCTTTCCTACTGACCTCGAGATACTCTGCCGATCCTCAAGGACAAGCAATCCTGGTCTTCCATCTTCCCATTCGACGGGTTTTCCAGTTCGTCCAAAGTTTCTTCTACGATGTTATCTCTTCTTTTTGAAACAAATCTCTCCAATAACCAATAATTGGAGTAGTATTTCTTTGAATTCGCCTAGCAATTTCGTCTGCGTCACGTAGCCAATAATACAACCTTTTAAAAATCACTTTGGTAGCGACAATTTGGTCATCTTCTATCTCTTGGCATACACTAGTTCACAACCGCAGATTGTTATAATCGAATAACCAAAGTGATTCAAAAGAAAGAAGAGAAAACGAATTTTTTCTTTAGAGTTCATCAAAAAACCAATTTATTGCTTTCTCGTTACGTTTTTTTGTCATTCATTGTTTTTAAATTCGTAAATTTGGTTTAAAAATATATGCTTTATTATTGGGTGATTTGCTTTTATCGCATAGTATATGTTCTTTTAAAATGCCGAAACAATAGAATCCAAATAAAAAGCTTCTTTTCATTAATTACATTATTTTCAAGTTCTAAATCTCATAAGAATATGAATTAATTTACTTATATTGAATAAATTAATTAGAAAATATGATTTATTTGATAGATTGTCACGACAGTAAATGTGTGAACGAATTCCTAACAGAACGAGTGGTGTTCAAAAGATGTAGAATGTTGGCGTGATTCAAGGACGTGGCTTGCCCTGAAAATTTCACGTTCACAGGAAACAATGGACGTAATTACTTTAGTGCTTCACATGCACGGCTTCCGTAAGAGTTCTCCTTTATTCACAGGTCAGGTACGGGGTCGTCTGGAAAAATTGTCTGTCTAAACGGAAAAATGAATGTAAATTTTGATGGAGATGATTAAATTAATCACCGAAAGTTGATATGTAACCCCCTTCCACATTAATTTTCGTTTTTTCTATACGTATTTCGGCAACTAAGTGTCATCATCAACAGATGACTCCCTTTCCACAATAATTTTCGTATTCCGTATAGTTCGATAACCAAGTTGTCATCGCTAGCAAATTTATTTTGCGACGCTGCGATTGATTATCTGCTGGTGATAAAGTTTAGTTGACGTATACAAAATTATTGTGGAAAGGAGTTATACGAGGTATGGCAATTAAATAACGATACTGGTGTGAGAAAAGCTATTTATTGAATGTAAACTTCTATTTAACTTTTATTGCCTTCAATATTCTCCCTCCCCTATCTATCCACCACTGTATACGTGTCTTCCATTGCTTAAACAATTCTGTAGTTCATCAGTTGTCAGCCTCTTTAACAACTCTACCATTTTTGCTTTTACATGTTCAACAGACTGAAAATGTGTTCCCTTTAAGGCACTTTTCACTTTTGGGAACAGGTAGAAGTCACACGGTGCGAGAACTGGCGAATACTGAGGATGATAGAGCACAGCAATGCGCTCCTCCGCTAAAAACTGCTTCAAAGATAGGACATTGCGAGCTGGTGTCTTATACTGGCGTAGATTCCACGAGTTGTTCTTCCACAAATCCGATTTTTTCTTGCTTACTATTTCCCTCAACTTGATTAGAACTTCCTTGTAGTGTTTTCGATTAACGGTTTGACTTCGTTGCGCCCAGTCAGTCATAACACCTTTGACATCATCTTCGTGACCTTTAGAAAACCGTTTGTGCCATTCAAAAACTTACGAATGTGACATAACTTTATCACTAAACACCTCCTTTAACATTTGTAAACATTCTGTTGGAGATTTTTTTTAATTTGACAAGTAATTTTAGATTAATTCACTAATGGATTTTTATATCAACCATTATCACGACATTACTAAGGAACAATGGCCTCTACAATTAAAGCTCGAAAGTAAACTAAAGCAGACACAGAGAGGAAACTACGGGTTGTTGCTTGGGAAGTATCAAGGTCGGTGGCATTCCAATTACAACCTCGCCTGATGCGGCTGCGCGATGGAAGAAACGCAGTCTTGTTATTTAATTGCCATACCTCGTATTAACATTAATTGATTAAGAAAAACGAAAATTTTAAATAATTTCGTCAGATGTTGGGAGACCAATGTCCTTTCCAGGTTACAAAGCTTTATGATAAATGGGGCCTTGTGTACCCCGCCGGTTTTTGTAATTAGATGACTGTAATGAATTAATTTTTCGTTTTCTGTAACTGCGCAATCTTGAAATGAATTATCTTAATTCGGAATATGATATGGTAAACATTTCTTAATATTTGTTTTCTAGTAAACATTTTTTTCCTAGTTTTAACCAAACAATGGACACTGTAATCTATGTAATATTCATGTTTGCATAATGTATGTAGATCTCTTAGTCAACAGAATGTAAAAACGTTAAATAAAATACGTAACTTTGTTATAGAAATTTATTACTTTGTAATGAATACTAAAAAGAATAATTACTTTACATTAACGTAACGTCTGCAAACTTAATTTATATATTGTTACATATTATATGTTACAAACTAATACTGCATTTATTTATATACATATTTTGTTATTACAGTGTTTACAGACCGTGTTCCTCTTTTTAATAATATTGTATAGACATCTCTTTCTTTCATTTCTTCTAGTAACCTTGCCCATTAGCAAAAAAAAAAATAGAAAAAAATTGCATATATATCCACAAGGTCATGGGACAATGTAGGCTTTGAAAATCATCGCTGTGTATCAATTTTCATAACTTCTGAAAAAGTTATCATAAAAAAAAAACAAAAGCGAAATGATTATAGAATATGATTTGGATAATTCAGACTAAAACGAAAACCGCTGCGGATAAGAAAATAATTGGAATCGTTGGAGCGGATGAAAAGAGAAATATACAAAGGGTACTAGGAAAGTTTTGCAATATGACACAAAAATGAATCGTAGGAAGCTGCTTGTTGTTGCATGTTGAGACATGTTCATACGTGCAAAGAAGCCGCCGCGCCATGTCGATGGGTCAGTTATTCATTAACAATTAGAGTGTAAAGTGCTTGCGATGGCATCGTGAACACGAAATGAGATAAGGGCAGATTTGCGTTATAATTTCGTG
This sequence comes from Dermolepida albohirtum, assembly GCA_031893035.1. Classification (NCBI taxonomy): domain Eukaryota; kingdom Metazoa; phylum Arthropoda; class Insecta; order Coleoptera; family Scarabaeidae; genus Dermolepida; species Dermolepida albohirtum. The sequence continues at coordinate 11,440 of JAVIWB010001085.1, forward strand.
CATGGTTTAGACATAGACCAGTGCTTCGAGGAAATGATAGAGGGTACTTCAAGCCTAAATGCACCAGCAATTCGTTCAATTCTGAGGGGGCGGGTCTTTGATGATAAAGACACACCCATAGTTGTCAGAAAATTCCGATCTGTAAAGAAAAAAATGACAGCTATATTTTTCAAATCGAGTGGAATTGTCGAACGCGTCGTTTTGGACACACAGAAGACAGTTATAGCTAAGTGGTATACTGAACAGTACCTGCCTAAAGTCATTGGATCTATGAAGAACCTGCGGCCAAAGTCAAGAATGGACACCTGGTTCCTCCATCACGATAATGCTCCAGCTCACCGCACCAAAACCTGCACCGAATATTTGACCACGACAGGATTGAAACTTCTCGAGCACCCTTCCTACAGTCCAGATCCTGCTTCTTATGACTTTGCATTGTTCTCGCATGTGAAAATGAAGCTAAAGAGGAGGCGGTTTTCCAGTGATGAGGACCTTCTGCGGGCTTGAGACAACGAGTGTGCTTTGCTCCCTAGTGAAACTTGGCAGAACTGGTTTAAAGATTAGTTTCCTGGGATGGAGAGGTGTATTGTGTGTAGCGGAAATTACTTTAAAAAAACTAAATAAACAAAGCTGTATTGCAAATCTTTCCTAGTACCCTTTGTATATTGCAAAACAACTAGAAAAAGCTATATAAACAAAATGAAAAACAAAAACATTAAAAATTATTTTATGCAGTGTTTTATAATTTTTCTTTGCTCAATCCTTTTCTGGTTCATTACAAAAGCGGTTTCCGTTTCTTTTAATCTTTGCAGTACAAGAACATTATGTAGTATAATCATGTATATCTATGAAACTTTTAACTGCCTCGCCATGTTTAATTCTTTTTTGTATTATTTAGCTCTGAATTTTCGTCGTTGCAATCATGATGTTCGTTTGTAGCATCATTTTCCAATGGTAACAAATCTTCATAATTTTCAAGCCAGTTACGAGTTTCCCCGTTGAGGTCTTATTCGAGCATATTTGAAACATTTGTTATCACTTCATCCAAGAAAACTAGATTGTGCCTTAGGTCTTCAGCATTGTTTTCAGTACCTGAGTCATGCATGATCCTGCATGAACATTCAGTCGTTAAGAAGCTATGTTCACTTTGGATACCACATAATTTGACAACCGCTCAAAAAAGGAATTGCGTCGATTGGTAGATTGGTGAGAAATGCACAGAAAATACAATGACAGTGCTTCAAAGAACATTTATAAAGTCATCACAGGTGATAAATCTTGGATCTATACGTATGAGCTCAATAGTAAAGAGCAGTTGACTGTGTGGGTATTCCAAGATTAACCAAAACCAAAAGTTGTTCGCGCTCGAAGCACATCGAAATCGCCTGTTTTTTCGGAAAAACCGGTCACGTTGCAACCGTGTCATTAGAGTTGTAGAACGGTCAATTCCGAATGGTACACAATTATTTGATTGCCAAAAGTTTTTGAAAAAATAAGCAAAACAAACCGAAAACGACAGATCATTCAGCACCATGATAATGCGAGCTCTCACAGGTCGGTTCAAACAATTGAATATTTGACGGGGCAAAACATTGAATTTATGAGCCATCCGCCGTACAGCTCTGATCTAACACCCTGTGATTTCTTTTTATTCCCACACGTGACGAATAAACTTCGTGGTCGACGGTTTTCTACGCCGGAAGAGGCAGTTGAGGCATTCAAAACTGATATTTTGGAGATACCGCCTTCGCAGTGGTACCAATGCTTTTCGGATTTGTTTAAAAGAATGCAAAAGTGCATTGATTTTCAAGGAGAATATTTTGAAAAGCAATAAAACTACGAGGATAATTCGAGAAGTAGTGAGAATGACACATAGGTGGCGCTCTAAATGGTGAAACAAATGCACTGTAACTTAGGTTGTCTATTTATATGTTTACATTCCGATATTTAGATAAATCGGTTGATTAGTTTATTTTTGACAGCCGATTGAAAAAAAGCAACACGTCGTTTTGTTAAAATGGAAAAAGCAGAGTATCGTGCGGTGATTAAATACTTCGTAATTAAGGGTATGAAAGCTACCGAAATAAAAGATGAGTTACGGGAAACATTAGGTGAATCTGCTCCATCATCCGCCACAATAAGTAGATGGGTAAATGAATTTAAACGCGGTAGAACAACACCACATTTTAACGAAAGAATTGGGCCTTTCCAAGCTTTCGGCAAGATGGGTGCGCCGATTGCTTACGATTGATCAAAAGTTCACTCGTTTGCGCATTTCCAATGAGTGTTTGGACCTTTATAAGCGGAATCCGGTTGATTTTTGTAGGCGATTTGTTACTTGCGATGAAACTTGGATACACTACAGTACACCCGAAACTAAACAACAGTCGAAACAATGGTTAGAACGTGGTTCTGCACCTCCAAAGAAAGCGAAAACCACTTTATCGGCAAACAAGGTGATGGCATCAATTTTTTGGGATTCAAAGGGCATTTTGCTCATTGATTACCTTCAGAAAGGTGCCACAATAAACGGACAATATTATGCAGAACTACAAAAATTAATTGTTGAGATTCGTGCTAAACTGCCGGGAATGGCAAAGAAAAAGATTCTGTTTCACCATGACACCGCTCCCTCGCATACCAGCACAGTTGCGATGTCCAAAATCGACGAGTTGTATTCCAATTAGTACCGCATGCGCCTTATTCGCCGGATCTAGCTCCTTCCGGCTTGAACCTTTTTCCAAAATTGAAAACGGCACTACGTGGAAAGAAATTTTCGTCTAACGACGAGCTTATCATCTTCGTATTAGATGTAGACGGTAAGTACATAATAAATGCACTTCCATATTTTGGAAGGGATGAAGATAGATACCCGTCAGTACCATTAGCCGAATATGTTGTACCAAAACTCATGGGATTTTAGAGATGGCATAAGGGCATTGGAGCACCGTTGGAATAAACGTATTGCTCTTTTAGGAGAATATATTGAAAAATAAAAATTATTTTGTATTTAAGAAATTCGTTTTTCTTTTCCATTCTCACTACTTGCCAATCACGAAATATAAACGGCTAGCCCCGTGAATAAATGCATTTTACAAGAATGTTAACTCTGTTCTTTGAATTTCATTTAAATATTGGCTTTATTTAAATTTATGTGAATGACGAAGTCAGAAGTTGGTAATTAATTTTATAATGAATTAAATTATGTTATTATTTGCGTACGTATAATTAAGGAAATGATGTAAATTGTTTAACTTCGTTTGAAATATTTAAATAAATGTAAAACTATAATTCATTTTCAAACTGATACATTTAATTACTCAAATAAGTTTTATAAGCTTAATTTTATAATTGTTTATTAACAACATTTTGATTTAAATTCCATATTCAGATAATTTACATTAAATATTTAGTCGTAGTTAATGTAAATTATCCGAATATGGAATTTAAATCAAAATGTATTTCGATTCATAGTGACGCTGTTCACAAAAAACATGGAGTGATTTTTCCGCTGTTTAATAACGTAACAAGTGGATATTTTGTTCCGCTTAAAATTTAATAAATATTAAAGTTTAATATAAAATTACAAGAAATACTCATGAATATACAATATAGGGAATACATTAAATATGAATAGATACACGGCATGATAATCTCTGCGTTTGTCTCACTAAATAAACAAATGTGAATAGACTTATTACGTATATCTATACTACCGGTCATATTTATTTGCCCACCCCAATTTTATGTGTTTCCTGAAATATGGATTATCTTTCGAAAAATCTGTATTATAATTATTCAACAATATTATTAGTGGAAGTAATTCCATATGAATTTCTACGAAAATCTTAAATTGTTTATAATATATCGCAGAGGTGTCATAAATTGGAAAAATACCATAAATATTATATAGGCTAATCCCGACAGTATTAACAGTTTTACCTGCATTTCCGAAAGGTATTACCAATATTGTGTTATTGTACTAACTAATTACAATATTAGGATGAGTTACTCAAAAAGGAAAATAAATTTTATGTCAGTCATCGTTCATCTTTTGTTGCGAAAACAGTGAAATAGGGAGTTATTGTGAATATTTTAATGCAATGCCGAAGACGAAGGAGTTATCTGTTGAAGTGCGTGCTATGATAATTGCTTATCATCGTACAGGTAAAAGTAATCGCGAAATTGCAAAAGAATTACGATTAAATCGCGGAACCGTTGATTATAACGTTAAAAAATTTGAAGAAAGTGGTACATTTTCCAACAAAAGATCTGGACTACGCAAACCGACGACATCTGCAGATGACCGGCATCTAATACAGATAAGTAAACGCGATAGACGAAAAACAGCACCAGAAATTGTTGCTGAAATAATAGAGCGCGTGCTAAACCAATTAGTATGTCCACGGTACAGAAAAGGTTAAGCAAAACAAGATAAAACGACTAAATTGGGCTAAAGAACATAAGAATTGGACGATTGATCAGTGGAATAATGTGTTTTGGACAGACGAATCGAAGTTTGAACTTTTCGGTAGTAAAAGGCAAATATTCGTAAGAAGATCCGTAGGAGAAAGAGTATTGCCAGAATGTATTGCGCCTACCGTAAAACATGGAGGAGCTTCAGTAATAATTTGGGGATGTTTTGGTGGAAGATCTGTAGGCGATCTCGTCAAAATTGAGGGAATCCTAAGAAAAGAAGGCTACAAGGAAATTTTAGAAAATAACGCTGTTCCTTCAGGACTAAGGATTCTTGGCGAAAACTTTGTATTTCAACAGGACAACGATCCGAAACACAGTTCTAGATTGTGTGGCGATTACTTGCGTCAACTAGAAGAGCAAGGGCAAATCCCTATAATGGTATGGCCTGGACACAAATTACAGAAGACGCACTGCAAAAATTAATTGAAAGGGTGCCGCGGTTATGTGCCGCAATTGTCAAAAATAAAGGTTGGCACATTGATGAGAGCAAAATTTAATAATAATTAATGATAAAGTTTTTATATAAGAAAAATGTAACTATTTTATGTTTATTTTACACTATTGTATTGGTATCAGGTTGTTACATATGAAATGTCCGATTTTGTAAGGAATAAAAAAAAGTCTAAATTTAAAAAGACATAAATATTTATTCTGCAAAATAGTCTCCATTTACATCAATAGTTTGTTGCCAACGGCCTTGAAGCTGAAAAATTCCCTTTGAAAAGAAATCTAGGTTTTGACGGCTCACATATTGCTCAAACACTGCTATTACAGACTCCCGGTCAGGGAAGTCCCTATTTTTTAAGCGATTGTCTAAACTTCGGAAAAAATGAAAATCAGTTGGCGAAAGGTCAGGTGAATAAGGTGGGTGAGGGAGAATTTCGTAACCAAATTCCGAAAGTTTTTGGATTGTCTGTCGTGCAACATGAGGTCTTGCATTATCATGAAGAAGTATGGGTCCATGTCTATTGACTAGTGAGGGCTGCAAGCGGCTCAATTATTCATGCATAGTTTCCAGTTCGGCACAATAGGACGCTGCCGTGATGGTTTCACCAGGTTGCAAAAATGAATAGTGAATAATACCCTTACTGGTCCACCATACAGTCACCATAATCTTTCGCGGGTGAAGTGATGCTCGTGCATGCTGTCTTGGTGCTTCATCTCGATCTAACCATTGTCCTGACCGTCTCCGATTATCATAAAGTATCCACTTTTCGTCACACGTTACCACTCGATGAAGAAACGGTTCAACTTTCTGTCGATTAGCCAAAGAGGTAGCCACCTCTAATTGACGGAGCTTATTGGCTTCCGTTAATTGGTGCGGCACCCATCGATCGAGTTTCTTCACTTTGCTAATCGAAGAAAGGTGACGACTAATGGTGGCAATGGACACTTGAAATGATTCTGCAAGGCTACGCACTGTTGTCGACGGATTACTTTCAACTTCTGCACGCAGCTCGTCGTCATTGACGGTGCTACGCGCATATCCCCGAGGTTCATTTTCCAAATAAAAATTTCCCTCGCTGAATTTTTTAAACCGTCGCCGTAATGTGCGTTCATTACACGTGGTTTCACCGAACGTCTGATTAATTTCTCGCGTTGCTGCAGCTGCATTTAATCCCTTTTTAAATTGAAAGAGGTAAATTGCCCGAATATCTCTTGCCGACAGCATTTCCATAGGCGAGACAAGGACAGGTGTATTAATCTTTCCAAGAAATGGAACAGGTACACACTTCAAAATAAATACCCTTTTCTACAAATACAATAATAATTTTCACCAAAAACATACACGTCTTCACACAGGTGCGATTCAGTTCAAACTGAAGGAAAAAACGGACATTACATTTGTAACAACCTGATACAATAAATAAATTTTCAGTACACATTTGATAGTTTAATAATTTTGGCTAAAACTATGGTTGGGCAAATCAATATGCCCGGTAATGTATATCTACGTGTAAAAACATTTCATAATTATATTGGATTGGAATTTCTGGTTTTTTTTTTTAAAAATGATACCTTGTTTCGTATAATCTTGCGTTTTTACGACGTGAACCTGATAAATTCTATTTTTTTTCCTCTTTTTACATCATATATACGAGAGTGGATCCCTTTGCTCCAACCCTGACCCACTTACAATAACAAATTTGCAAATATTTTACTTTTATTTTCCTACATAGTCTTATATTAAGCTTAACACATTTTTCTCATCGATGGTCTAGCATTTCTAATGCTTCCCGAAAAAAATCTGCAAATGTCATGATATTTTTACATGACATTGGTGAAAGATCTACCTTACCAACGCATACTTTTTTTAATGATGGCGCCACTAAGAATTACTATTTTAAAAAGTTCGATTTTCTCTGCGACAGACTTTATTATATAAAAAGTAAATCTTGCTTTTGTTTAAGTAATCTTTATATTTGGGTGTTATATTGGCTCATATTTGCATTATGGCAGACAATTTCTACGCTATAATGCGCATGTAGGAACTAATATGTGTCCATTTGGTACGTAGACTTCCGCGGTCGTGGTCCATGCTATCTGCTTCTGGGTTTCCGGGCTGGAACCGCTTCACTAGTATATCTGCCGACGTTTCGTACCCATTTGTATGGGACATCTTCAGGGCTGAACTACTGCACTGAAACTGAGTTTGAAACAGTTTCAGTGCAGTAGTTCAGCCCTGAAGATGTCCCATACAAATGGGTACGAAACGTCGGCAGATATACTAGTGACGCGGTTCCAGCCCGGAAACCCAGAAGCAGATAGCATAATATGTGTCCACCTTCTCTCTACATGTTCCTTGCATTTTTTATATATTCTGAACTTACACGTAAAGAATTATTATGTTCAGTTGTGATTTGTGAAATTTCATATTTGTTTTTTGTTGTAACGCTTCTTAAATGTATTTGTGTCATGTATGTATGTTTAGTTTTGTGCTATTAATGGAAGTAATTCTATTGGGCAAAATAAAAACAAATAAATGAAACGAGTAAATAAAATAAGAGTAAATACCTCTTAGGTGAGGCAAATAAATCGTAAATAATAAGCAATAAACAATTAAATCATTCGACGAATTCGAATTCTGATCATATTAATCAAATACGGAAAATGCGCAAGTTAAATCTACATTCCGACAATCGAAGAGTGCGCACGTAAGAATATACGTATATACTCATACATATATACCTTTGTAATCAATAAAATAGACATTACGTAATTACTAAATATTAGTTTTGCTATCACAAACACACTAGCCTGTTCGCGTTCTATTATCGAACATGTAAGCTGGTAGCATGGGAGAATTCCGAGAAATTAACGCGCGAATTGTCCAGTTATTAAAGTAATGCGTTTGTATACAAATGTACATACGTACGTATGTTATGGATACTATAAATATGTAAGATGAAGAATTTGTACATAAAACATGCCACAAGAGTGATATCGTTTATCAGTCATGCGATCGAAGTGTGATCAAATTTAAAAGAATACATTTCGCATATGTACCGTGTGTCCCATGACACGATTGCCACAGCTTAAGGATGTGTTACTGGAGTAATTTTAATCATGTCATGTTCCAATGCTTGCAACTTAGTTACGAGTTTTGACCGTATGTTCGTTAGATATTTTTAACTACAATTTTCACTAATTTTTAATAAATGTACATGATAATTGTTTCGCCAAGAGGTGGATTTTTCAGATGTTTTACGTACAGTCTAATATACAGTGTAGGCACTCTAGGAATTATATATTTTTCACTTTCTACAATACATAATGAAACTAAAAAAATATTTTTTGAACTTGTATTACAGAGGCGGGTATATATATATATATATAAATGCACAAATGTCGCTGGTAAATTACACAGTGAGCCTCGAATGTCTCTTCTCTATACGATTTAACAGATTAATAAAATTAATTTACTTTCTTAATACTCCTTCCTTTTACATGTTGTACGAGGATAGCCGTTTATACTTCGCGAATAACAAACAAAAAAAAATTTTTTATTATCGAAAATAGTTTTATTGCTTTTCAAAATATTCTCCATGAAAATCAATGCACTTTTGCATTCGTTTAAACCAATCCGAAAAGCATTGCTGCCACTGTTAAGGCGGTATCTCCAAAATACGAGTTTTGAATGCCTCAACTGCGTCTTCCGGCGTAGAAAACCGTTGACCCCGAAGTTTATTCTTCACGCGTAGGAACAAAAGGAAATCACAGGGTACTAGGTTAGGGCTGCATGGCGGATGGCTTATAAATTCAATATTTTGCTCGGTCAAATATCCAATTGTTTGAACCGACCTGTGAGAGCTCGCATTGTCATGGTGGAGGATGAACTGTCGTTTTCGGTTTGTTTTCCCTATTTCTTCAAATACTTTTGGCAAACAAATAGTTGTGTATCATTCGGAATTGACCGTTCTACAACTCTCTACGAACAACTTTAGTTTGGTTTCGGTTTTGGCTCATCTTGGAATATCCACACAGTCGACTGCTGTTTACTATTGGGCTCATACGTGTAGATCCAAGATTCATCACCTGCGACAACTTTGTAAACGTTCTTTGCAGCACCGCCATTGTATTTTTGTGCATTTCTTGGCACCAATCGACTCGAGTCCTTTTTTGAGCGGTTGTCAAATTATGTGGTACCCAAAGTGAACGTAGTTTCTTAACGGCTAAATGTTCAGGATATTCTTCAGGTAGGAATTGGGGGCTTTGTAATATTAATCTCTACACTAGTGTGTAGAGGTGTAACAAATGTATGCACATACGAGGGAGCGTTTTTATATTCGCGGAATGAGCGGGTTGTAGAGGGGTGAGTAGGCGCATTGAGGGCGTGGCCTGTGCAGCAACTCATGATTAGTATAAATACGAAGTTTCATTGTTATTAGACAGTTAGTCTTTGAGCTATCGTCAACCAAGTAACATAATCAGGAGTGAAAAGTGAAATATGGAAAAAATCGAATATCGTGCCGTTATAAAGTTCCTTACCAGGCAAGGAAAATCAGTCGCGACCATAATGAATGAGATGTCATTGGTTTACGGCGTCTCTTGTCCAGGAAAAACCATGGTGTACAAGTGGTATAGTGTATTTAAACAAGGAAGGGAATCCCTTGAAGACGACCCGAGGCCGGGCAGGAGCATTGAGGTGACCACGCCAGCACTTATCCAAAAAGTTGAACAAATTGTACTCGAAGATGCTCGACTAAAGAAGAAACAACTCGCAGAAATGGTTGGAGTATCCGATACAACAATTTTTAAAATCCTACACGATCAACTCGGCATGTCTAAGGTCAGCGCAAGATGGGTGCCGAGAATGCTCACGCCGCCGCAAAAACAACAGCACGTAGAGTGTTCGCGTGCATTTTTGGACCTCTGTAATGAAGACAAGGATGGTGTATTGAGTGGAATTGTTACTGGAGACGAAACTTGGGTTCATCATTATGAACCTGAGTCCAAACAAGACTCCCTGCAGTGGCATAAAAAGGGCACAGCACCTCCCACGAAAATTTAAAGTGTCACAATCAGCTGGGAAACTCATGGCAACGGTATTTTGGGACTCGGAAGGAATATTGTTGATTGATTATAAAGATAAAGGTGTTTCTATAACCGGAGAATATTACGCTTCAATATTAGAGCGATTAAAAGAAGCCATTAAAGAGAAAAGACGGGGAAAATTGACAAAAGGTGTTCTGCTTTTGCACGACAACGCGCCCGTCCACAAGAGCCGCGTTGCGTTAGCTGCCCTGCATAAGGTGGGCTTCGAAATTGTGAATCACCCACCCTACAGCCCAGACCTGGCCCCGAGTGATTATTACCTGTTTCCGAAAATGAAAAAAGAGCTGCGGGGTAAAAAATTTACTGCCGATGATGAAGTCAAGGAGGCAGTTTCGGCGTATTTTGCAGATAAAGAGAAATCATTTTTTTACGAGGGTATAAATAAATTAATTGAAAGATGTGAAAAACGTATCCGTCTTGCAGGTGAATATATTGAAAAAGAAAAATAATTTGTTTTTTTTATTTCCACCCCTTGCCCCCATTCCGCGAATATAAAAACGCTCCCTCGTATATACTTGTCTGTTTATATTAGCAATTGCTATGCGTTCCTTATGCATTTCCTTTATCCGTTGTGGATCTTCGGGAATACCGAGGTGTTCGTAAGTTAAACTGATGATGTTGCCTAATTACATGATATTCGGTAATGGTGTCGTTTCTCTCGACACGCAGTTTGAAAAAAAAAGATATTTAACCTTCTAATCTACATTAAACATTTTTTTTTCACATTTCGCAAGCGCACAGACAGTTACTTCATAATATTTGTATTTCTCCGGTCGTGACATTCATCTAATTTAGTTTTCTGATCGGACTTCGGAACCCAGGAGATTCCGCTCGCGTGGTCGCGATTCCAAGGGGCGACCTTTGGACGTATCGGTACGGTATTAATTATCCCACAGTTCACATCTTTATCTATCATTTCACAGATAATGTGCTTGGAAACTATACTGACTACTTTGCAGTGAATGTTACATAAGAAATCTGCGCCGATCTTATCGGTGAATTGATGTAACCTTTGACACGAACTGGATAAATGCGAACATTTTTTTTCACAGATCGATTCAAGTTGTTGTGAAGTAATTCGAATGAATTTATTGCGAAATGTTTCAGACTTGGACGAATAGGTTTACTATAACTGTTCGGAAGGATAATATTCAGAAAAAATATATCATTTCCTAATATATTACAGTAACAATAATAATAATAATAATAATAATGAAGATTATAATCCCTTTATTTGTTTAAATAATACACAGTCTACATTTCAAAATGAAATCCTTAAGGGTTGGTTTAGGCGGGTAATTTTAGAAATTGCCTTTCTCCTCTCGTTCGTTAGAGTTCGTTAAAAACCGATTTATTGCTTGTACTGTCTTGTTTCTTTCTTTATCGTTTATTATTCTCAAAATAGTAAATATAAGGTGCTTTTTCAAGAGCTCGAGAACTTAAAATGATAATACAAGACGGAAATATTGTTGGTATGAATTTTTTTTTATTATAATCTGGTAGATAATTTCATGGCATTTATTTTTTAAATACTATTTCCGGCATATGTCCGCGGCGGCTACGAGTTACATTGTCCATTCGATCAGTCCAATTTTTGACAACTTCTTCCAATACATCTGGCCGTATGGCGTCAATGGTGGCTTGAATATTGGTTTCCAATGCTTCAAGAGTTACTGCCGGCATAAACCAATGACTTAACATAGTCCCATAAAGAGTAATCCAGAGGCGTTAAATCGCACGAACGAGGGGGCCAGTGAACAGGACCACTTCTGGAAATAAAGTTGTCGCCAAATTGATTTTGCAATAAATCGATTGTTAAGCCGTCTTGGTGGAATCAAATGTTGTCGATGTTTAGCTGATTAATTTTTGGAAATAAAAATTCAGTCAGCATGGCTCGATAGCGCTCGCCATTCACCGTAACGGCAGCTCCTCTCTCATTTCGAAAGAAATAAGGACCGATGATGCCGCCAGCGTGTAAACCGCACCAAACAGTCAATTTTAATGGATGTAATGGTGATTCGTTAACGGCTTGAGGATTGTCTTCGCTCCAAATACGGCAACTTTGCGTGTCGACGTAGCCATTTAACCAGAAATGAGCTTCATCACTAAACATAATTCTTTGATAAAAATGCTCATCTTCGGCCAGCTTCAAATGAGCCCAATCAGCAAAAATGCGACGCAAACGATGGTTGTTTGGCTTGAATTCTTGCACGAGCTGTATTTTATAGGCACGTAAGCCAAGATCTCTACGTAAAATTTTCCACGTAGTCGAAGGACAAAGGCCGATAAGTTGAGAACGACCACGAATCGACATTTCGGCGTCTTCTTCAATACTTCGCGCTACAGCAGCAATATTCTCTTCGGTACGCACATTTCTTTATCTTGTTGATAATTTTAAATAGAGAAGAGTAAAATTAGTGCGAAAACGATCAATAACTGCACAAATTGCTTGCTGACTAGTCCGATTTCGTTAACCGTAAAATGAACGAAGTGCTCTATGAACTTCGCGAACACTTTTATTTTTTTCAAAGTAAATTTCCACAATTTGGAAGCGTTGTTCTGGCGTTAAACGATTCATGATGACTTGCCAAACCTTACTGAACAAAAATGTCAACACAGTTTGACATTATCAGCTGTCAAACCATAGTTATCGATATCGATAGTTCTCATGCAACTTAAAAAACACCCATTATTTGTATAAAATTTGGTTTAAAACTGTATGCTTTTGCCGGGTGATTCTATTTTTTATCACATAGTATATTTAATAAACAAAGTTACGAGGATAGTATGAAAAGTATCCATGGCACTTTGGGTTAAGATCTGCATTATCGACTGGGATTACTTTCTTTAGTTGGAGTCTGTCAAAGTTTCGGATAGGTTCGTCGAATAGTCTCGTTTTGAGAGCTGTTGAAAGTGAGTGAGTTTATGTATTTGTGGAATCATGGAAAAAGAACATAATCGGTCATTGATTCGATTCATTTTTTGGATGGGAAATCAAAGAAAAGTTGGATGCAGGCTATAAGGACCATGCGCCTTCGATGACTACTTGGTTTAATGAATTTAAGCGTGGCCGAATGTCCGTCTTTCATGAGGAGTGGTCAGGTCGCCTCATCGAGGTTACTATTAATAAAGTTTATGAAATGGTGTTAGCAGATCGCTGAGTGATGATCAGAGGATCTCAATTGAACGTGTGCAAAATATCTTTCGCGAAAAATTGAGTATTAGACAGCATTCGACAAGGTGGGTGCCACGTTAACTGACGATTATTAAAAAACAGAATCGTGCAATAACTTCAAAGCAATGTTTGGATACGTTTAAGCACAATACGAATGAGTTTATGCTGCATTATGTAACTGGAGATGAGACATGGATACATCATTACACGCCAGAAAGCAAAGGTTAGCCAGCGCAATAGGCTTTTCCTCGACGAATGTACACCAAAGAAAGTGAAGACGATTCTATCAGTCGGAAAAGTATGGCCACGATATTTTGGGATGCGCCAGATGTACTCTTAATTAATTATTCGGAGAGGCGGAGGACAATCACGGGACAGCACTATGCTGATTTATTGGATCGACTCGATTTAGCGAAAGAATTCTCAACCAACATGATAACACCAAGGCTCAATAATCAGCAATTACAACAGCTAAACTAGTCGATTTATTGTACAAATTGGTGCCCCATCCACCATATTTGGCCAGATTTGATACCAGTTGACTTCTTTCTTGTTCCATACTTGAAATAATGACTTGACGGAAAGCGGTACACGTCAAATGAAGAAGTCATTGCCAAAACGGTGCAGAGTTCGCCAAATTTGGATGGCTTTAAGAAGTTGGAACATCGCTAGACTAAGTGGACAGAGCTCAAAGGAGATAATGTAAGGAAATAAATTTACTAAATGCAGAATAAATCTTTAAGACAAGTATTTACCATACCATCCTAAGTGGACAGAGCTCAAAGGAGATAATGTAAGGAAATAAATTTACTAAATGCAGAATAAATCTTTAAGACAAGTATTTACCATACCCTCCTCGTATTACGTTTACCCTTTCGCTTGGAAAATCGTTAGGCAGATATGCAATGAACAACTGGAGCATCGCTAAATGTTTCGTCAGACGATTACATGTAGGGCTATTAGTGGGAATGAGGTAAAACTATCTATAATTACTGGCGCGCAATTAATGTAAAAATTACTTTATTTTCTTAAAAAATATTTTTAAAAAAGTATATCATACTTCAAGCGTCAATATTTGCCATTAATTTCTCTTGGCGCTGGCCTGTTTAGCTGCCTGTTCCACTTCTTCTTGTTCCAATATCTCGATCGCTCTGGTTCTCCGTTTGCACATAGTCGTCTTGGCATACCACAATTCCATTGCTTCTTCTTCTTCTTTATAGACGGACACATGCTTCGCCAAAACATTAATTAATTCCAGAGGACTCAGCGTGTGAATTCTCAATTGTACCATTCTCTTGATGGTCATTACCTCTTCAACAGTTTTGATTATGGGTCCTAAAATACATTAAATTGACCGAAATTAGAAACAGAAAACTTTTATAGATCTGCATACCCACCAGCTGTGTAACCATCTGATACTCGACAGACTCCGCCGGTGTCGAAGTTCCAACCGATGGCACTATATTGTCCGAGCAGATAGCTCCAAAGACAATAACGCGAGCTATAATCTGGTCTAGGTATGACCAAGTATTTTTGATAAACTTGCTGGAGCAGTTTTTGATCGCTTTCCCATGGGCAACTAGAAACGCCTATCAGCATTACTCGATCCTCGGGCCAAAAATCTATTAGAATAAATACATTTGAAATAAATACGAATGCTATGAACGTATATATATATATATATATATATATATATATATATATATGCAGTTTGTTGAAAAAAAATATATAATAAAGAAACCATATCTGTATGGATAACCGCTTCCCTTTAATAAAATTTAAAACAATTTACTAAATTCAGACATTTTATATACATTATTTTTAATATTAGATTCCATTTTGATTTCTTTTGCTTCATTTTTATTCTTTGTTGAAATTCATTAACTCTTACTTTAGTAATATACGGGGACAGTTTGACAAGTAGTGAGAATGGCACATAGGTGGCGCTCTAATTGGTAAAACAAATGCACTGTAATTTAATATGTTTACATTCCGATATTTAGATAAATCGGTTGATTAGTTTATTTTTGATAGCTAATTGAAAAAGAAGCAACACATCGCTTTGTTAAAATGGAAAAAGCATCGTTGGGTGATTAAATACTTCGTAATTAAGGGTATGAAAGCTACCGAAATAAAAGTTGAGTTATGGGAAACATTAGGTGAATCCGCTCCATCATCCGCCACAATAAGTAGATGGGTAAATGAATTTAAACGTGGTAGAACAACCTGTGTTGATGAAGCGCGTTCTGGAGCACCCAAAATCGTGACTTCTGAGGAAATGATTATAAAAATCCATAATATTATTACGCAAGATCGACGACTCAAAGTGAGAGAGATAGCAGACATGGTAAACATTTCAACAGAACGCGTACACCACATTTTAACGAGAGAATTGGGCCTTTCCAAGCTTTCGGCAAGATGGGTGCCGCGATCACTTACGACTGATCAAAAGTTCACTCGTTTGCGCATTTCCAATGAGTGTTTGGACCTTTATAAGCGGAATCCGGTTGATTTTTGTAGGCGATTTGTTACTTGCGATGAAACTTGGATACACTACAGTACGCCCGAAACTAAACAACAGTCGAAACAATGGTTAAAACGTGGTTCTGCACCTTCAAAGAAAGCGAAAACCACTTTATCGGCAAACAAGGTGATGGCATCAATTTTTTGGGATTCAAAGGGCATTTTGCTCATTGATTACCTTCAGGAAAGTGCCGCAATAAACGAACAATATTATGCAGAACTTCTACAAAAATTAAATGTGCTAAACGGCTAAAAATGGCAAAGAAAAAGATTCTGTTTCACTAAAACAACGCCCCCTCGCATACAAGCACAGTTGCGATGTCCCAAAATCCACGAATTGCATTTCCCATTAGTACCGCATGCGCCTTATTCGCCGGATCTAGCCCCTTCCGACTTCCACCTTTTTCCAAAATTGAAAACGGCACTAGGAATTTTCGTCTAACGACGAGCTTATCATCTTCGTAAATGAGTATTTTGCAAGCCTTCCGGAATCGCATTTTAGAGATGGCATAAGGGCATTGCATTTATCTCTTCTTCATTTCTATTATCCTTCTGTATCTTGATCCCCAGATATTGAAGTATATCTACTTGTTGTACATGCTGTTCGTCTATGCGTATTGATAGGTTTCTGATTTCTTTTCCTATTACCAGTACTTTTGCCTTGTCTGTATTAGATGTAGACGGTAAGTGCATCATAAATGCACTTCCATATTTTGGAAGGGATGAAGATAGATACCCATCAGTACCATTAGCCGAATATGTTGTACCGAAACTCATGGAACCATTTATGGATTGCGTAAGAAATGTAACTACAGATAAACGTTTTACACGCATATCTCTAACTATAAAATCCCTAGCAAATAGGACTACATTACTTGGAGCAATTCGCCCAAGTAAAAGAGAACTTCCATCAATTGTGTAGAAAAAGAAAGATGATATTAAACGATTTCAATGAAAGTTTTCAAGTCAGATATTTATACTCTTACAATTTATTAAACTAAGCCAAAGAAAAAAGTACTTTTACTTAGGTCCAAGCATAGATCTGTCAAAGTTGAAAAAAATGATAAAAGTTTACCTGAGACCATTTTTTATTACAACCAAACTAAATTCGGCGTGTTAATCACTAAAGGTTGACATACATATAACCCCTTTCAACATTAATTTTCATATTCTGTATACGTATTTCGACAATTAAGTTGTCATCATCAGCAGATAATTAAACAGTGTCGCAGCAAAATCGCACACTCTATGCGTTTTGGTTGTTTCCCATCAAAATTACCTTAAATTCGGTGTGAACATGATCGATCAAATGGCAAGATATTTCACTCCAGTTAGCAATAGAACTTGCCACTGATTATCGAAAAGAACAAATAAGAATAAGAAACACGAAGATCACATCAACTAATTCTGTGACAAATTCTAATAAACGTAAAACATATCAAGTAAAGTATTGTGAAGACAATAAAAACATAAAAATCTGATCTACATGAAAGAAAATGTTTGCGAAAAATGTACTTTGGAACATCCGTCCATGTGTAAAAAATGCGGAGCGTTTTACACTACATATTTTTTAGTTTTCGTTTTTTACAGCAATGGAAAAAATAAAATTTCCTTCATTACCTTAAAATTACTTTGTGTTAATGTTTCCTATTTCCTTATACGAGGGAGCGTTTTTATATTCGCGGAATGGGGGACAAGGGGTGGAAATAAAAAAACCAAATCATTTTTCTTTTTCAATATATTCACCTGCAAGATGGATACATTTTTCACATATTAATTTATTTATACCCTCATAAAAAAATGATTTCTCTTTATCTGCAAAATACGCCGAAACTGCCTCCTTGACTTCATCATCGGCAGTAAATTTTTTACCCCGCAGCTCTTTTTTCATTTTCGGAAACAGGTAATAATCACTCGGGGCCAGGTCTGGGCTGTAGGGTGGGTGATTCACAATTTCGAAGCCCACCTTATGCAGGGCAGCTAACGCAACGCGGCTCTTGTGGACGGGCGCGTTGTCGCGCAAAAGCAGAACACCTTTTGTCAATTTTCCCCGTCTTTTCTCTTTAATGGCTTCTTTTAGTCGCTCTAATATTGAAGCGTAATATTCTCCGGTTATAGAAACACCTTTATCTTTATAATCAATCAACAATATTCTTCCGAGTCCCAAAATACCGTTGCCATGAGTTTCCCAGCTGATTGTGACACTTTACATTTCTTGGGAGGTGCTGTGCCCTTTTTATGCCACTGCATGGGGTCTTGTTTGGACGCAGGTTCATAATGATGAACCCAAGTTTCGTCTCCAGTAACAATTCCACTCAATACACCATCCTTGTCTTCATTACAGAGGTCCAAAAATGCACGCGAACACTTTACGCGCTGTTGTTTTTGCGGCGGCGTGAGCAGTCTCGGCACCCATCTTGCGCTGACCTTAAACATGCCGAGATGATCGTGTAGGATTTTAAAAATTGTTGTATCGGATACTCCAACCATTTCTGCTAGTTGTTTCTTCTTTAGTCGAGCATCTTCGAGTACAATTTGTTCAACTTTTTGAATAAGTGCTGGCGTAGTCACCTCAATGCTCCTGCCCGGCCTCGGGTCGTCTTAAAGGGATTCCCTTCCTTGTTTAAATAAACTATGCCACTTGTACACCATGGTTTTTCCTGGACAAGAGTCGCCGTAAACCAACGACATCTCATTCATTATGGTCGCGACTGATTTTCCTTGCCTGGTAAGGAACTTTATAACGGCACGATATTCGATTTTTTCCATATTTCACTTTTCACTCCTGATTATGTTACTTGGTTGACGATAGCTCAAAGACTAACTGTCTAATAACAATGAAACTTCGTATTTATACTAATCATGAGTCGCTGCACAGGCCACGCCCCCAATGCGCCTTCTCACCCCTCTACAACCCGCTCATTCCGCGAATATAAAAACGCTCCCTCGTATGTATATAGCACCGTTTCTTGGATGTGGGATACACTTCTTTCAGACTACCATGTATGTATGTTCATATTTGTAATTCTGTGAAAGGTTACCGTAGTACATTAATAAATGCTTTATAGCCTTGTATATAATGTTATTTTTTTTTCAACACACTGTATATTTGCAAAAATGTGCTTTTACTTTTAACAATTTTAACCAAATCCTTTTTCAGCCTCTTCGGATCGGTCTTATCAGTTTTCGGTATCTTCTTGACGAACGGTCTCTCCGCGTTGTCCATGTAGATTATCGATGGTTGGAGTAACCTAGACACTTTCGTGATCAAGTGAATCATCATGGTGAGGCCCGACTTGCCCGGATATTTACCGACTATATTCGCGGGGGTAATGTCGAACAGGACCGCTCCGAGTTCCGTACAGATGGCGTGCACTAACATGTCTTTACCGCTACCCTTCGGTCCGGAAAGAAGAAGAGATTTAATGTGGGGCGTGGACTGGTGCAAATTGTCGGATAACATGGGCAACACGCAGAACTCCTTCAGGATCTCGCGAAAATCGCCCAGACCGATTTTAGGATCCGTGCCTCTGTTAAAAAGTACTGGCGAATTATAGGAACGCTCTCCTTTGAAATCATCGAAATAGACTTCAGGATACCTGGAAATAACTAAATGTTATGAGTTGACAGTTTTTGGCGGTTCAATAATAGTTCGAAATTGATTCAGTTAAAATACTTTCAGATCTTAATTAACCTTCATGTTTAAACGTCACAGTTTCTACGCCATTTTATGTGATATGATTTGGAAAAATGAATACTTGAACTTCTCTGTATGAATCACTTACTTACGAATAATGCCATTCGCAACGAGTTCTTCAAAGAGCGATTCTGTGGTACGATCTGGCGTTAAATCTTTCTCCTTTCTCTTCTTCCCCTTCTTACCACCTCGCTTGCTCGCTTTCTGCTTCTTCCCTTTGAAGCCCCTATCTCTGTCGAATGCTTCTTGCAACAACTGCAATTCCGCCCTCATCATGTCGTCGACGACTTTCCTCAACTGCCCCTCCATCTGACCCATCTGTTCCTTCTCTATGATGTCGCTGTAATGAAACTGTCTCGGGTTCCAGGATTCGTCTTTGTTCTTCCAAACTTCGTCGTATTCCTCCTTGCGGATGGTGATCTCCGGCAGGAAAACGGAAACTATTGCTTTAGAAAAGGTCTCGTCCTCTTCTTCTTCGGTGGTTTTCTTTTCTTCCTTGGATTTGGGACTTTTGGTTTTCGATTTTGCCTTGGAATCCTTCGATGATCCTTGTGTAGACTTGCTTCCTTCGCTATCAGTACCTTGAAGTATATTTATTCATTGCGCGTGGATAGAATTAATTTAAAAAAACCGATAATTAAATGAAATTGTTTTGGCTTACTACGATTTAAGAAGAAAAATAAAGCTGCTATTAATATTGGAATCGCTTATTTAATTCATTTTTGAATTATGAAACTTTCATATTATTTAGAACCTTTTTAAAAACAGCAAAACAACGGTTTTATGAATCTCCTCACTTGTATATCTGCCGACGTTCGTACCCATTTGTATGGGACATCTTCATGGCTGAATTACTGCACTGAAACTGTTTCAGTGCAGTAGTTCAGCCCTGAAGATGTCCCATACAAATGGGTACGAACGTCGGCAGATATACAAGTGACGCGGTTCCAGCCCGAAAACCCAGAAGCAGATAGTATGGACCACGACCGCGGAAGTCTACGTACCAGATTAACGGTTTTATGAATTTTTAGAACCTTCTTAAAGGTAGCAAAACAACGATTGTAATCAATTCTCTTATTTCTCCAGCTTGAGAAATATTTAGAACCTTCTTAAAGATAGCAAAACAAGTGTTCAAATCAATTCTTTTATTTCGCCAACCTAATGAAACATTATGATCAAAATTTAGACCGTTTTGCAATACTAATTGTACGATTTATTTTTGTTTTTATTTGTCTATGGGTTGTAAAAAATAAGAATTTGCTTTGAAGAGTTTACTATATCTCATAGCTAATATATTAAGAGCTTTTTTACAATACCATTTTCAAGCATTTTACCTTGTCGACTAGATAACATTCTCGAAGAAGATCGTTCAGGTCCAGTATATTCTGGCACCTTTCCAGTATGAGCCTTGTATTCCAACATCCATCCCCTGATTTCGTCGCTCATATTTTCCAAAACGCTCCCCCTCTGGTATTTCTCCATGTTATCTCGACACGTCTTCACGGCGATTTCGTAGTCTTTTTGTCTGACCCGTTGCAAATTTCTGCGATACTCCTCCACTTGCAAAGCCTTCTCGACATCGGGACTCTGAAACTTCGGAGCCGGGATCATGCCGATTAGCAGCATCTCTTGTAACTTCCTCCGGCGCGTTTGTCTTCTAGTTATGTAACCGCGCCATACTTTTTGAATCCGGAGCGCCGCGGGGAGGCTTATACGCTGTCTGTAATCGTCTTCCGCCAGCGGATCCGCGATCGCGCTGGTCGGTTTCGATTTATCTTTCATGTTACGGACCTCTTTCATGAACTGGGCACGCAGTCGTCCTTGTCTGGCGCGTTCGTGAATTTGAACTATTAGGATGGCTTGTTGTTCCGTCATTGGTATTTTTTCTTCTTTCTGGAATGAATCGTTCAGGATATTTGCGTCCAAATCAATTGTATTAAAAAATAATTTGGTACTCTAAGAGAGTGTTCAGAATAAAATCACATTAACACTTATTTTTTTTCAGGTATGTTATGTAAAAGGCGATAAGTTGACCATGGTCTAGAAGAAGTTGGAAGAACAGTTAACAAAATCCATCTAATCGTTTTAGAAGTGGTATCTTCTGATGAGAAAACTTCAATTCGTTCATTACTTTGTGCGTTAAAAACAATAACTTCGTGAAATTGTAATTTCGCAGTGTCATCAAATGTTTGACAAAGAAACAGGATTTTCCTAAAACTGTTTAGGAACCATTAATTGCAGAGGATGGGGACGAGACTTTGTTATATTTTAAGATGAAATATTAGTTAAAACAGTTTTAGTGAAGCCGCGAATCTATTGAAGATAATCCAATGTTTTTTTTGGAACCAACCAAGAGTTATTTTTATTGAATACCTGACAAATGGGACTACATTAACAGTAGTTACCTAAGGTAATACGCTAACAAAATTACGTATGGTTAATCACCACAAAAAGTCCAGGTTTGCGTCAGCAAAGAAGTCCTTCTTCACGACAATGCCCGAATTCACTAAGCAGACAAAATCCAAACCAATTCTACGCAAGTACAACTTCTTTGAGCGGGACTAGTCACCATAAAACCTAGATTTGACGTCCTTAGATTTCTTTTTATTATTAAATTTGAAAAAGCATATAAGAGGACATCATTGTCTAGAAGATAACGAATATCGATTTCGAAGACCACGAGAAATATCTTTTTTGCAGATCGAATGACATTGTTGTCGCATAGGTGGCATTAGTGCCTTGAAGTTAACACGTTCACAGTTCCCCGTAAATCTTAAAATAATACCAGTCACACCCTCGCTTAAAATTCTATGTCCCGCATATTAATCCTACGTGTTATGAGATATATATATATATATATATATATATATATATATATCGTATTAAGCCTGAAATAAATCTATTAAACACGTGGTATAAAAATTGTTGATTTTAACAACCATAAAATGTTTCGAAATGAAAAGAAGTTCACTGAAGAGGAGTTAGAATATATGACCAGTCGTTTGTCACAAGTGAGTTGTATTTTGGGAAGTATTTCCATTCAGATGACAGCTTGCAAGACTTTAATTACACTTCTGACTATACAGAATGTAACTCAGAAGATGGTAAATTCTGGTGTTATTTATTAACGATCGATACCTTGCGGGTTTAGAGAACCTTTTCGATACCCATCTGAAGGAAGTTAATATACTTGAAACGTGTCGTTAGCAAGGTGTTTTATGAATATTTGAATGATTCTTATAACATTCAGATGATACCTAATATCTACAACCGCACAAGCTGACAAACCCAGCCGGAAGTCGAATTGCACGACAGATGGCGAAATTATGTTTGCCGAAGTGATTAATAATTGCGATTTATTTTACACGTAATTTCTTCTTTTTAAGTGAATGACGGCGCAGTTTCGAGGAACCAGGTTGGGTGCCAAAACTGCGACATGATCTACTTCAAAAAAAAAGGAACAAAATTGGTCATTCAGAAAAAAAATAGAAACAAGTGATTGTTGCTATCCTATGGTGTCCCTAGAACATTTTTTTTCGCACCACTGAAGCAGGAACTCAAGCCGAGTGGAATTCTCAAACGCGGCAAAAGGTAGGTAGGAGGGGTAGCAACCTCACTTGTTTATATTTTTTTGTTTGAACTATCGACTTTTTTCCCTTTCTTTTTTTCTGAAATGGATGACGTTGCAGTGGTTAACATAAATATATATTATGAAACTTTATTATGAGCGGGGCATTGCAATCAAGTTTTTTGTATCTCTTGTTTTACGAAAAAAAACATTAGTTTATATATTAATTTTACTATTTTTTACATCTGGCATACAATTTGGTTTATTGTAAACATTATTCCATAAAAATGTACATCAAAACGTAGGTTTTTGTTTTCTCTAACGTCCTATTAAGAAGCAATAATTGATTATGCTACGTTCTACGTTCAACCGAGCTATTTCAATCCGTGTCTTTGTGAACCTTATGTGTTTCTTGGATGTGCTGGTAAATACTCTTATGCCTCGCGGGACTCTGAACGTATTAAGGATATTACAATAACGAACAAAATTATTAAAAAAAATTGTTTCATTGTTAGACAGAAAACTTTTCTAATGTCCCTCGTAAAACTTAAAACACTTAAAATATTATATAATCCAGTTGTGCAGAGAAGTAAATATGTGTGAGAGAATGTCATGGGTCGGTTGATTAGGAATGAAATCTACAAAAGTGATTTCACTTTTTCTAACGACTACATTATCGTAAAGACAAAAGACAATCACATACCTTTTCCAAAAATCCCAGTTTATCTAAAACTTCGTCTATCAGATTCTTCTTATAAGTCAACTCCTTTTCGCGCTCCATCAGAAAGCACCTCGGCACCTGGATCTCACACTGCAAAGGTGTAACATTCAGCTCGGTGATGACGTCGCCGATGTGACTCCACTCGTTCAAGTCCGCCTCAACCAAATCAGTTTTCAGCTCCAGTATCCTACCTAGAACAGCTTCCAGCAATTTTCTTATCAAGACGCGCTTCTGCGGTTGAACAATTTGATCAACGCACACCGACAATTTGTTCGCGACCATGATGTATTTTACGTACAGTGTCGCGAGTAACTTCCTCTGTTGTCTTCTTTCCGCTTGTGTCGGTTCACTTGGCACCGTGGATGCGAGAAGTTCCTGAGCTTTTCGCCACTCCTCATCGTAGGTGACGTGGGACATCGTCGACGAAACAATATGTGAATTTCGAACATTGTTGTTCGCTCTTTTAAATGAAACGGTAAATAAAGTGTGTATCCAGGGCAACCGTGTGAAGGGTAGTTACGTTTTAGATAGTCTACATCCATTATTGATCCGTATTAGTCACGATATCTTCTTAAATAACATTTTGTAATAGGAAATAAGTTTATTATTGTAAGATTCTCAAACAACTTTTGAGTTGTTCAAGTAGTGCTATAATTCTCTCAAAGAATGCAACAAATTGGGAATCACTTTTATATTCCCACACGCAATTTTCCATTACGTTTTCGTAAATCAAATATGCCTTGGTAATTCGTATCTCTTACATTTAACGCAAATAATAAACTAAACAATTGCAATATTACTAGGTTTATGAACTGTCGGTTTATATTGTCGCGTATTCTTTTATCACTAAGCTTGTCATTTTCCACGACTAGTTAGGGTCGATTGTACGAGGGAGCGTTTTTATATTCGCGGAATGGGGGACAAGGGGTGGAAATAAAAAAATCAAATTATTTTTCTTTTTCAATATATTCACCTGCAAGACGGATACATTTTTCACATCTTTCAATTAATTTATTTACACCCTCATAAAAAAATGATTTCTCTTTATCTGCAAAATACGCCGAAACTGCCTCCTTGACTTCATCGTCGGAAGTAAATTTTTTACCCCGCAGCTCTTTTTTCATTTTCGGAAACAGGTAATAATCACTCGGGGCCAGGTCTGGGCTGTAGGGTGGGTGATTCACAATTACGAAGCCCACCTTATGCAGGGCAGCTAACGCAACGCGGCTCTTGTGGACGGGCGCGTTGTCGTGTAAAAGCAGAACACCTTTTGTCAATTTTCCCCGTCTTTTCTCTTTAATGGCTTCTTTTAGTCGCTCTAATATTGAAGCGTAATATTCTCCGGTTATAGAAACACCTTTATCTTTATAATCAATCAACAATATTCCTTCCGAGTCCCAAAATACCGTTGCCATGAGTTTCCCAGCTGATTGAGACACTTTAAATTTCTTGGGAGGTGCTGTGCCCTTTTTATGTCACTGCATGGAGTCTTGTTTGGTTCATAATGATGAACCCAAGTTTCGTCTCCAGTAACAATTCCACTCAATACACCATCCTTGTCTTCATTACAGAGGTCCAAAAATGCACGCGAACACTCTACGCGCTGTTGTTTTTGCGGCGGCGTGAGCATTCTCGGCACCCATCTTGCGCTGACCTTAGACATGCCGAGATGATCGTGTAGGATTTTAAAAATTGTTGTATCGGATACTCCAACCATTTCTGCGAGTTGTTTCTTCTTTAGTCGAGCATCTTCGAGTACAATTTGTTCAACTTTTTGGATAAGTGCTGGCGTGGTCACCTCAATGCTCCTGCCCGGCCTCGGGTCGTCTTCAAGGGATTCCCTTCCTTGTTTAAATAAACTATGCCACTTGTACACCATGGTTTTTCCTGGACAAGAGTCGCCGTAAACCAATGACATCTCATTCATTATGGTCACGACTGATTTTCCTTGCCTGGTAAGGAACTTTATAACGGCACGATATTCGATTTTTTCCATATTTCACTTTTCACTACTGATTATGTTACTTGGTTGACGATAGCTCAAAGACTAACTGTCTAATAACAATGAAACTTCGTATTTATACTAATCATGAGTCGCTGCACAGGCCACGCCCCCAATGCGCCTACTCACCCCTCTACAACCTGCTCATTCCGCGAATATAAAAACGCTCCCTCGTAGTAAGTACGTGTCTACGTACCGACAACCAGATGTGAGTGAAACGAATATTGATAATCGACGATGCATAAAATAAAGTAAAATGAACAAAAATTCGAAATTTATCATGCTTATTACACCGTTTTAATGACGGCAGAAATTAATGAAAAAATCATGCCCTCGGAGGGGAATCGAACTCCTGTCCGCTGTTTCCCGGGTAGGTGCTCTTTCGGGAAGCCGTGGACAAGGTTTGATTCCCCTCTGAGGGCGTGATGTCTTCATTAATTTCTGCCTTTATTAAAATGGCGTAGTAAGACACAGGAAAGGCTCGTAATTGTGTATACACACGTGTGTATATATGCACTTGCATAGGTATTTGATAATGAATATAAATAATTTTAAAATTTCTGAATCACTTACCTTGTTACGTACCACGAAGTGGATAACTTTAGTGAGAATTGTGCAACGTTAGGTATGTATGTATGTTTTAACATTTGTCTCGATCAACAATGGTCTCTGTGATGAAAAAATATTCTTAGATCTTGAGAAAGACCGTTCGACATCCACTGATATAAGATACGCATAATCAGACTAATCTTTTGAAAATTACAGAAGCACCATCAAGAATTCGTCTTAATCTGGGAAAATCAAAATCTGTATCTCGAAGTTTTTAAAAATACTCATATTTTTTACGAGGGTTGTCCTAGAAGTACTCGACCCAATAACGAAAACGCAAAAATTTTGGAAAGAAATATATTTATTTTTCAACATAATCTCCTTTCAGCCGTATACACGTTTCCTAGCGATATTCAATAAGAATTAACAATTCAGAATAGTTTTATAGCAGATCAAAGCTGTTCTTTACCAGTTACAAGCTGTTCTTCATCTGTTTGATATCAGTTCAGAACTGTTCGTTACCTCTTGAGTATTTGAATTTCGCTAACAACTATGTTATTTCTTATGGGTTTTTGGTCCCGTACTCTCTTAACCGTACTATTACAGTTCGTTTTATTACAGGAAATTTTTCAGATTTAACTGAACCGAAAAGAAACACAAAAATGTAATTTTTATGTGTATTTGTTTCTCATTTACAATTTTCTTGATTCTTTTGATTTACGTTTTTGTTAACTAATGTACATAAGCAAATATAACATTGAATAAAATCAGTCCAAAATAACAAATATTTACATAGAGATTCTTTTCATATCTTGTTATAATACATATATAAATAGATCATACTTAATAGTTGTAAATACCTATCTATCATACCAAGTAAATGTATCAATGTAACAAGACAAGTGATGCGTGTATAAAATAAAAAAAATAATCAATAAAAGGAGACACCCTAGGTTTATACGTACTACATTGGACGGTTAAAATGCTTTAAAAGCTGCTTACAACTTGATATGTTTGCTATATATATATATAATAAACAAGGAACTAGTAGGTAATTTGGTCTGTGAACTGAAAGACTTGATACTTTCTTCTTTAGACTCTCTATATTTCGCCACTGCTTGGTGGCTTCTTCAGGAGAACCAAGAAAATTATCAAAGCCACACACTAACTAGACATGACAATACATAACATATACCGTCACGATCGAAGAACATTATATGTTGTCTCATCTAACCTTAACACCTATTAAATCAATTTATCGCGACTTTAAACAATAATAATTTGAAAATTATTATTGTTTGGAGTCGCGATAAATTGATGACGGTATTGTATTGTCATGTCTAGTTAGTGTGTGGCTTTGATAATTTTCTTGGTTCTCCTGAAGAAGCCACCAAGCAGTGGCGAAATATAGAGAGTCTAAAGAAGAAAGTATCAAGTCTTTCAGTTCACAGACCGAATTACCTACTAGTTCCTTGTTTATTATCGGTATATATATGTATATATATATACCGATTGCTTCGAATTTAATGTATTCTTTTCTTGCAGTTTGATAAAATAAAATTGACCATTTCTTATCTCTTCTTGTATCTTCTACCATTTGAAATCTCCCAAAATACAAAAGTTGCTGAAAATACTTATTATTTATCCTAGCATTTAAGGAAAAGTAGAATCTACAATATTACTGGTTGAGGAGAAATATTACATTCATGATGTAGATTAAGCATTTTTTACAAAACGAAAATCAATGGGGTGAAGGATTTTAAAATCGATCTGGTCTTTAATTTATATATTCATGTTTGTGTCAGGAATTAATTTAGAAACTTGTACATTGTGAATTAGTATCACAGAAACAATTACTATTAATCATACGAGGGCTGATCGCTTTGATCCGCCCCTGACCCATTTGTAAAAAGAAACAATTATTTCTCTTCACGTTGTATTATAACCCACTATGTATAGACTAACATTGAAGTCTGAACCTGTTAAAGTGTGCATAGAGTAGACGCCCGATGTCGAGAAAGTCACAAATCAGTATCAAAATGGATCGTGTCGAACAACGAGCGGTGATTAAATACTTGCGTTTAAAACGATGACCCAATTCAAATTCATCATGATTTGGTGAATACATTAGGGGAATCTGCAGTATCATATGACATAGTTAAAAGGTGGTGTCGTGAGTTTAAATGTGGTAGACAGTCGTGTACAGACGAACATGCAGGTGAAGAGCCTGTAACCGTCACTACCCAAGAAAATTTTGAAAAGGTCTATGATCTCGACTTGCAAGATCGACGTGTGACTACTAGACAACTAGTTTAAGATACTGGTCTTTCATACCACGTGGTATATAATGTAATTACTGCCGAATTAAACATGAAGAAATTGTCTGTAAGATGTGCACCACGAATACTAACAGATGCACACAAGGAAACTCGAAAAGACATTTGCAGTCGTCTTTTAACGCGGTATAGACACGACAAAGTAAATTTTTTGCAAGATTGGTGACAATGGATGAGTCCTGAATTCATCATTATGATGTAGATACCAAAATACAGAGTAAGGAGTGGACACATCGTGGTTTACCATCAATTCAAGATGCAACGTTCAGCAGGGAAAGTCATACTATTCATATTTTGGGATGCTGAAGGCGTAATTTTAGTAGATTTCCTGCAGAAGGGGACCACGATTACAGGTGCTTATTATGCCAACTTAATTCCTAAATTACGTGACGCGATAGAAAAAAACGTCGGGGGAAGTTGCGCAAAGGTTAGCGCACTCAGTCACAGGTCAGTAATTGCAACAGCTTGAATAGCTCAGGCACGCTTCGAATTATTTTAACATCCGCCATATATTCGCCAGATTTGGCACCCAACGATTACCAAGTGTTTCCAAAACTTAAAAAACACTTGCGTGGTGAACGATTTCTATTAAATAATGATGTGATATGTGCGGTAAATCAGTGGTTTACAGAGGTTGAACAATTTTTCTTCGGGAAGCATTAGAAATGCTAGAACATCGATGGAAAAAATATGTTGTGAGCTTCATAGAGACTATGTAGAGAAATGAATGTAAAATATTTGCAAATTTTGTATTGTGAGTGGGTCAGGGGTGGAGCAAAGGGATCCATCCTCGTATAATATATTACCTAACAGTTCAAATCCAGTTAAAGGACAAAATAAAAGATAATGCAAAGTACATACAAAAGCACATACAAAAAAATACGTAGTTAAACTCAAACATTTCATGTCAATCAATCTTGATTCTTAGCACTCACTGTTTCAATTTTAATCTCCTATTCTAATTGGACATAATAATTTCATTAGTTCTTGATGTTTTCCTGTTATTTATATTCATTGATATTTCGAAGAATACTATCTTTGACCGACAAATAATCTTGTACGTATATTTAACCTCTACCCCTTTTCTTGTAATCGTATTTAATTATTGCTTTTCGTTTTCCCCTATAAAGGAGATTGTAACCTGTATTGTACTTGCTCGATACCGACGTAACAGACGAAACTAATCCCAATTTATATATAAAATAGTGTGAAATTTAAACAAAGTACCTACTTTTTAATCAATTTTATTTAGTGGTAATCAAGCAGCATTTTTTTAATCACTGAAGGTAGATATATAACCACTTACCACAATAATTATTTTCGTATTCTTTATACGTATTTTGACGGCTAAGTTGTCGTCATTAGAAGATGATTAATCAGAATATCGCATCTGGAAACTACACGATCCGTATTGTCGAAAGCCAAAATGCACACTGACGGTACAGATCGTGTACGGAATTTGTTTCGTGCGGGCTTTTGCTGAAGCTTTCCAGGTGCAACACTGTTTAATTATCTGCTGATGATGACAACTTAATTGTCGGCAGACGTATACAGAATACGAAAATTAATGTGGAAAGGGGTAATATATCAACCTTCAATGATCAAGTTAACCAACCACAGCCTCCATCAAATTTATCTAAGCAGCATTTTATAGCATTTTACTGTTAAAATCTCGTTTCTTACAATTATTTCCTTTTAGTAACAGCCTACCTAGTTCATATCACCGTCGCCCAAATTAACTATAAAATTATCATCAAATAAAACAACAGCTAATTTGTACGCTAAGTTCTTCGTCTTCAGAAACACGGTTTACTACAAAATGTAATCTTTAGTTTTATGTTTTTTATTGTTTTTATTTT
The DNA here is from genome assembly GCA_031893035.1 of Dermolepida albohirtum. Classification (NCBI taxonomy): domain Eukaryota; kingdom Metazoa; phylum Arthropoda; class Insecta; order Coleoptera; family Scarabaeidae; genus Dermolepida; species Dermolepida albohirtum. The sequence continues at coordinate 41,905 of JAVIWB010001085.1, forward strand.
ATACATCTGCGCATCGTACTATACAATTCTGACATCTATCGGTTATTGGTAACGACTGTGGCGTTCATCGTCGTGGGCATTTCGGAAAACGTCGACAAAAATGTCGAGGATATGGTGGTAAATGCGTACGAGGTGGGCGGGAAGGTTGTCCTATTTGAAGTGAATCCGTCTGGTTGGTGACCGTCATCGTCTCCCGTCGTGTGAATGCAAGGATGTTGATTTACTGGACCCAGGGCCGATTCGATGAAGTACGCCATTAACGAGCCCATGGTGAGGCCGCAATTGTACAAGAGGGTCATCATATTACCTATTTTAACGACAATATATTAATAAAATAGTTGACTTGGGATTTGGTAAGAAATCAAACGTTCATTCGATTTTATTCTCTCCTTTAAAATAGTATGAAAAATTAACAAAAATTTTAACTTAAATATGTACAAATCTTTCAATCTTTCTGAATCGATAACACTATTATGCTTTATGAGGTTAGTAAATAAAAGGACGCACAGGAAAACCTAAAAGAACCTCGTTCTGAAAGACCTGTTGAGCTCAATGAAATCATACTGTGAAACTTTGTGGAACAACATTGCATCTTAGATGCAAACGATAAGCTTGTATTTGGTCGTACCATCAAAAAAATTAGTAAGTAGGAGCCACACCAACTTCTTTGTCATCACATCTCAAGAATGAACATTTTTTGAACTAAATAGATACTGGTGACAAGAAATGGATTCCTTGTAAAAATATTAAATTGTGAGAATTATGGAAAAGGCAAAGCCAGACGTCGCTAGATTGAATTAAGGAAGTTGTTACTCATGTCCAGTCTTCTTTTGAACAAAACCAAACAAAGGAGAACTACTATAAGTAGTTTGAGCGACTCCTTTAAGAAACCTGAACTTTATGTATTTAAAGTACTTGTATATGTACATACTAAAAAAATATCGAGCAAGGGAATTAACAATAATTTGAGGATTTCAACCAATTCATTGCGCATCCGAGTAGTACCTTTTCGTGATTGCATATAAGACCCTATACAACGAGAATCTGGTCTAAATGATTGCTTGACAGCCTTTATATATGCTTTATAGGCATCCGATATTAAGAATTTCGCCGACGCAAGTCTTTTAAATTCATTATAGTGCTTAATGTTAGACTACTTCGATTTAACATGACGCTGCTGCTAGTGATTTATAGTCGTAATAATCTCCTCGCTGAACCAAATTCTTGTACAATCCATTAAGCATAATACTAACATCATTATGCTCGTAACTCCGCAATAGCCAGTCCAAATTCAGTTAAGAAAGAAGAAGGGAAAGAAAAACGCTGGTCTCATCGTAGAACGGTGTTGATGCCTTAAAAAATACTACAAAAAGCCAATTGTTTGACCAACAATCCGTCAACTCTGCCATTAAATCATGTTCTTGAATAGAACAGGGTGAGAGCGAGTTTCCCGCGCTTCCAAACTGTTTTCTTTTGGCTAAAGATAGGAGGTCCCTACAGAAATTTTCTTGGCCCTCCAGAAAAGGTTGGAGCGATAGGTTTGCCCAACTGTATTAAGACAAGACTGGAGTATTCAGAATACTTTAAAACAAACCAGAGTCTGAGACAAGGGTGTGCTTTCCGAGATTTATATAAACCCAGCTCTGAAACATTGGTGCAAAAAACGTAAAGAAATGGAATTTCAAATAGAGGAAAGAAACCTTACTACCTTATTATTTGCTGATGACCAGGTTGTTCTGGCGGAAGATGGTGAACATATGACATATATGATTAGAAAACTGTGAGAGGAATTAAAAATCAGGTTTGGAAATGAACATGGAAAAAACTGCTTTAGCTTTATGAAAAATTATGAGCCCTACGAGTGCTAGAAAGTTAGGGAAGCGAAGACTGAATTAAACAGTATGTTTCCGTGGAATTATGGAAAAGCTAAGGCAAGACGTGGCAATCTTAAACTTTTACATCTACTTTTGAACCACATCAAACAAAGAAGAACTACTATGAACAGTTAGAGCGGTTTAAGTTATAACATTCAGCTCTGCTTTCAAAACGAATGATGTTCTTCCATCATGGTAATGTCCCACCACATACAATGTGATTGACAATACGAAATCTGGAGGAATTTTAATTAAAAACGATGTCAATCTATTATATTCGCCAGATATCGTCCCATCTGATTATCATTCATTAAGCGTTCTTTAGACGAGGTCAGAACGATAATGAAGCAGTATTTTTCATTACGAAGGAGTGAATTTTAGAGGAAAAGCATTGAAAATTGACTGAAATGATGGTAGAATATTACAGAAAATTAAGTTTTTTTAATCCGGTTTTTAGAAATAGAAAGAAATCGCATTACTCGTAGGATGACAATGTTATCGCATCAAAAGAGAAACGATAAATGCAATTACAAAAAAGTCAATTCAATATCCCCACAAAATTTTAAAAAAGTCCACCGAAAAGTCTGATTTGCACAACTTCTAAGACTACTTAATATATGGTCCTATACATGTATTATTGCTGAACATTCTTACCAGTCAATTCTCTATGTCTATCTTCCACTTTACTCGGTGCTTGGATCATGGGCACGCTTCCCAACACTCCATTACTCAATCCCAGTATCAGCGCGAACACAAAAGGAAATATTTCGGCCGATATCAGTGGACTCGATCTAGGCATGGCGCACAGTAACATCAACGGTATCATCACCAGTCTGGCCGTCGAACACTTCATGAGACGGGCACCCGTCCAATGCCAAGAGGAAGCCGCCAGCATTTTGCCCAAGAGGTCGGCACCATTGAAAATCGCCATCATGAGGATCGGCATCCAAGTGCCCAGGTTACAACTTACGATTTCTGATGCTATGCCGGGATAAAGGCATAGCGTTGCGAAATATACTAGACAAATAGACAACATGTATTGGTAAATGACTTTAGTTATTTCCCACCGCGCCTGGATGCCTCCTGAAAATATAAATTGCGTTTTTAAATGCCGGAAGTGGGTTTGTATTTTCATAATAAAAAATGCAATGATTTTTAATGTTCAAGAATAGCTTAAATTTGCGTTGTCTTATCTATCAGCACTATCTTCCGAGATTTCTTTAGTTATTAAAATAAATTTAACAGAGCGTTCTCTTCGATAGAGTTTCCATTATTGTAGTAATACAATTATTATGACCGAACCAAAATTCTTCATTTTAAGAACGAATTACCACAGTGGTATATCATTTACATATTTATTTTCGTTTATTTTTCTCGCATTTTCTCCAGTCTAGAATGAAGTGTCTCAGAACTATAATCAGAATTTTTATTTTTAACACTTTTAACACTCTAGAATCCGTTATACGCGGATGTCTTTTAAGTTTAGCATAGTGGAACATAGAGGGCGACACTAATCAAATGTTACTAAAAACCAACTTCAATCTTTAGTTAACCTAAATCCAAAGTTGCAATGCGATACGTATAGTGTTGTAGCTGCAAGAAACCGTCACTGTTCTTAGGTATATATAGTCAAGCCGATTGATGAGTTGGCATTACATGAAACGTGTAAAGGGTTTTCCAATAAGGACTTGACAACTTTTTTTCAAAATAAAATGCAGACCATTTGAGATATTTCAAAAACTTTATTATCGGGTTGAAGTACAATCAAAACATTTATGAATGGAACTCGACTTCGTTCATATGGCCACCGCGGGCACGTTTGCAGCGGTCGATTCGTTGGACCCAATTTTCGATGACTCGGCCACACAATTCGGCCGAAACGGCTGCTATTTCGCGTTGAATGTTGGCTCTGAGCTCTTCCAACGTTGTCGGTTTGTTAGCATAGACCAATGACTTGACGTAGCCCCAAAGAAAAAAGTTTAGAGGCGTTAAATCGTACGAACGAGGCGGCCAATCGACTGGTCCATTTCTTGAAATAACGCGCTCATCAAACTTACTCTTCAATAAATCGATTGTAACGTGTGCTGTGTGGCTTGTGACACCGTCCTGCTGAAACCATATGTTGTCCAAGTCCATATCTTCCAATTCGGGCCAAAAATAATCGGTAATCATGGCGCGATAACGATTACCATTCACAATAACGTGACGATCATTATCGTCGACGAAAAAATATGGCCCTATGACGCCGCCGGCATGCAAACCGCACCAAACAGTTATTTTTTGTGGATGAAGTGGTGTTTCATGAAGCACATGTGGATTTTCACCCGACCAATAACGCATATTTTGCTTATTGACGAACCAATTGAGTCAAAAATGAGCGTCGTCACTGAAAATGATTTTGCGATGAAATTGATCATCTTGGCGCATCTTTTCCAGAGCCCAATCGGAGAACGTACGTCGCTTCAAATGGTCCATCGGCTTCAATTCTTGAGTAAGCTTGATCTTGTATAGGTGTAAACCAAGATTCTTACGCAAAATTCGCCATAAAGTGGTCTGGGCGATGCCCAACTCTCGAGAACGCCGTGGAATTGACTGATTTGGATCATTTGCTACGGACGTTTCAACGCCAGCGATATTTTCGACACTTCGACCAACCCGTTGTCTCCCTGGTACGGCAACATCACACAACGAATATGTAGACACAAATTTTTGCACTAAATTTGTTATTGCCTGTCTACTAGGGCGAGAATTACGACCGAAAATCGGAGTTAACGCTCTTAAAGTAGCGGTCACCGACTCCGAATTTCTGTAGTAAATTTTTGTAATTTGCAGACGCTGTTCGTTCGTTTACTTTACCATGATAAAAATGTTAAGTTTACTGAATAAATTGACAGTGACAGTTCGATGATTAGTGAAAGGGTGCGTTCACAAATTGAATTAAAAGTTGTCAAGTCCCTATTGGAAAACCCTTTATCTACCATTGCTTTTTTCCACGTACATTTTATTGATTTTAAATTTACTTGCAATTTTCAATTGCAATAAGGCGTACAGTCTTAGTTGTATGGATTTTTTGATAGCAGAGCTATCTAACGAACATCTAAAAGACCAACGACGCCATATATCCTTCGTTTGGCCAGTTAGTTCGCTGGTTCTTATGTTAGATGTCACGGCAGTGGTTTTCACTGTGTTTAGATACATTTTTAATCTTATTATGAATATTCGTTGCCGATATGTCTTTTGCTATCCATTCCGATGCACTTTTAATTAAATAGTGAAACTAAGAAATGTGGCGGTCTATAATTTCACAGGTAACGTTGTTGGAAAAGCAACTTACCGACGCACCGCATAAACAGTTAGAAATTGCGCCATCTGTCCATCATTCCGCGAACTTTACAACTTACTCTTGCACGTATACATGATAAGGAGCAAAATCAAGCTACCCTCGACATATAATATAAAATGTTGAATTACAATACATACATACTTTTAACTCCCGTTAATCCACCGCTTGTACTAACGCTGGGTCTTCCTCTAATGACAACATCTTCAACTTTGTAAGTGGGAGCCGGCGCTGACGGTTCATAAACCGGATTTGCGAAACTTGTCGGAGGGCTGTTCTGTATTTTCAATATGCCGTACGAGGCATCGGATGTCTCGATCTATAAGCAAAATAGTAAAGAAAATTGAAGATAGCGGTGGTCTTTGCTTTAATTCGCAACGCACCAATCCCGCATCCTCTGTGGGTTCCAAGGTGATCCTCGTTTTGGCCCTTTCGCACAGCGACATGTAAAATTGGATGAAGTCACTGCGCCTGACCAAATGGTACATAACGAAACACGTGGCTACCGATGATATGGAGACGGTGAAGAAGTAAATAGTACTCCCTCTTATTTCGGATATTACGAATTTGGTCAGGACGCGCACGAAGGAAGTAAATACGCCCGATGCACCTAAGATCAAATGAAAATTAATGTCGTTTTATGTGGAAGTGGAAAAAAAATTACTTTCTCCGACCATGACGGCTTGCGTATACCTTGCTGGTAACATGCTAGTGTATCCATAGAAACTAGATTGTTGTACTGAAACGAGAATTTTTAAAAATATTAAAATTTCTTTAAGAATATCGTAACTTGTTTTTAAAAATTTATTTAAAAACATAAATACGACGAGAAGTCAAAATGTTCCCGGAATTGTGTCGTAGTGTTGGCAGTTGTGATGCAATCACAATAAATTTTGTACAGTACATTCCTTATGGTGCATAGTTATGACGCTGACAGGTCTGAGCAAGTCTGAACACGCAGCGTGACTGCAGTTTAGCGGAAGGTAGGAGTGTGTGGTGATCAGTTGGCGCGATGTCGCAGTTCGAGCAATGGGCGAACATCAAGTTCATGTGCAGATTGGGAAAATGTGCTTCAGAGACTTTGTTAGCCTTACAAACAGTTTACGGTGACGATTCTTTAAAGCTGTTTACGAGTAGTTTTCAAGATTTAAGGGTGGACAGGAATCGCTGGAAGACGAGAGTCGCAGTGGGAGACCTTCAACCTCCAGGAACGAAGGAATGGTCGAGCGAGTGAAACAATTAATCAGAGCAGACCGCAGAATGACCATCGACGAGTTGGCACAAGAAGCGGGGATCTCTCATGGATCCATACACGCAATCCTGTCAGATGATTTGAAGATGAAACGTGTCAGTGCAAAGTTTGTCCCGTGTTTGCTGAATCCGGATCAGATGGGAACTCGGAAGTTGACGGCGGCCGAATGTTTTGAAAAAAGCACAGAGGACCCGATGTTCTTGCAGACAATCGTTACTGGTGACGAGACTTGGGTGTACGCGTACGACCCGGAAACCAAGATGCAGTCAACAGAATGGCACACATCGTCCTCTCCTCCACCAAAGAAATCACGTCATGTCAAATCGAAAACAAAAGTGATACTCATTGCGTTTTTCGACAACGAAGGTGTGGTGCACCATGAATTTGTACCAGCTGGACAAACGGTTAACGGTCCTTTTTACGTGCAAGTTTTGAAAAGAGTGAGGGAAGCAGTTTGAAGAAAACGTCCAGGCAAATGGCAAGAAGGATGGTCACTCCATCACGACAATGCTCCCTCCCACACGTCGATTGTTGTGCAAACATGGCTTGCAGAAAAAAACATTCCAGTCCTCCAGCAGCCTCCCTACTCACCGGATTTAGCGCCATTGGATTTCTGGCTCTTCCCCAAGCTCAAAAAGGGCCTCAAAGTTAACCGTTTTGACACCGTAGAAGACATCAAAACCAACGCGACGGCTGAACTTCGGAAGATACCACAACAGGACTTTCATCGTTGTTTCCAACAATGGCAGGAGCGGTGGAGCAAGTGTGTGTGTTCAGACGGCGCCTACTTTGAAGGCGATTAAGTGACTGTGTACCTATGTTGTGGTAATAAAGAGTTAAAACAAAATTCCGGGAAATTTTTGACTCCTCCTCGTAGTACAGAATTAATCGTTAAAAACATATCTAAATTCTTAATACTTAGAGTAGTATATATACGCTGGTTTTTTTTTTTTTTTGTGATAAAAGTACAATTGTGGAGTTCTTCACGTAATTACAGTCCTATTAGTCTGCGAACATATTAAATTCCTGAGGAGAAAGAACTCATAAATGTAGTGCTGCCTAAATCGAAAAAGAAACTAAAGAAATGCCTCGAATTTATGATGAGCTACTGCTATTTAATTAAAAGGAATGAAATGAAATTTTCTTATTACTTGCAATACTATCTGTATTTTTTAAGCATATTAATAGGCAACTGTAATTGCTCCGCGCTTAAATTATGAAATTTGAAAACGAATTGTTAAACTTTGAATTAATTTTAACTTCGTGTTTATTAATTTTTAAAATATGACGTACGAAATTAAATTGACTAATTAAGAAAGTCGTTTCGAACGCGTTCCTATATATTTAGACTCCTTTTTGAACGCATAAGCATTTGAACGTAATAAGATTCTCGTAATATCTGTCACCCTCTTCTTTACCAGCACGATAATTCATTATAAAACCAGTGGGGTAGCGTTTGCGGGTATAATTTATTGCCGATAAAATAGAAATGTTGATTATTGTTAATGTCATTCGATAAATTGAAGCTCGTCTAAGGAGTAAGCAAAATATTATACTGTTGTTTGAACAAGATCTATTAAATACTCAATTATGGACAACTTAATCTAGGTATCAGAGCAAAATAAGCGTTCTTCTTTTGTAAATATTTCGCAATTATTTACGTATTAATTTCCTCAAGATTTGGATCAAGTAATAAGACGACATGTACGAAATTCAATGCAAAAGACTTAAATTTAAATTGTTCACTGATTCTATAGCATATAGAGAGGAAATATTAACTCACCTGTGCAACCTATAGCAACTACAGCAACCGCTGCTAAATTTATAGTGTAAGATGTAGACGTACGAAAAGCTTCCCACCATATCTCACATGTTACAACGAATATTAACGTTATAAAAGACATTATGTAGCCTGGAAAGTAAATGGTAGTTAATTTTGAGGGGATTTGCAGTTCGGAATTTGTTTTGGTATAAATTCAGTTAATTTCGAAACTGTAAATATTCCACAAAAACACTGAACGAACTAAACCAATTATTCTAATAGTACTGAATTTTATTTATTTTCCATGCCTATGAAGTCACCAGTTCTCGAGTTATAACGCGTCGTATTTTATTTTAATGGAGCGACGTATTTTTTATGTTAGTTTTGCATAGAAATTTTAAAGGCCTTTTCTAAAAATGCACCTAATATCTTCATCTTTAACTTTTTGGAAAAACAAGGATAACAATAAGACAAATTGTTTTCTGTTATAATTCGTTCTTTTGAATGATCAAAATTAGTCGACTTCATTTTAAAATTTTTTTTAAACAGCCACACGGAACAAAATGGGTGTTAGCCCCTCTACACACTAGTGTAAAGATTAATATTACAATGCCCGCAATTCCTACATGGAGGATATCCGTGGCTTCTTCTAGAGCTGGAACTAGTTCGTAACTCGGAGAGTTAGAGAAGGTTCTCTCAATACAAGACCATACAAATGGGCGCCACAGCATTTGAATCCGTAGAAATGCACGCCAATACTGAAGCATGTGTATTTTAAGGGAATACGTGCGTTTGTATGTTGTAGGATTAGAATTCATATGCGTCAATTTTGTTACATCAGAAGAAAGACCTCTCATCGATACAGAGACATGTCAAATCAGGGCTAAATAGTTTTGCTGGATTGAACAAGAACACTTGGTTTCAACACCTCACATACCGCAAATCTTTCGATGGAAGTCGTCAAGTCCATGTTTCCGGGAAGAATCATCTCTAAGCAGGGCGCAGGAATTTTAATTGCTCACCTAGAAGTCCCGATTTACCCCCCATTAATTTCTTTCTATCTTAAAGAAAAAGTATACAGTGTGATACCAAGAAATTTGAATCAGTCAAAGCAAAGAAATTCAGGAAATCACTCTAGATGTATGTCAGCGAGCTGTAGGACATTTCCAGTTCGACCTTGAAAACTTGCTGCAGCGCGAAGGGAGGCATTTTGATAATGTTATTTTCCATAAATAATTTTCCATTTTTTAATTTTAAAATGAAATTTATTTCAAATGAATAAGTTTTTTATTAGTCGAATTATATTTTCAAAAGGGGAAAACACTCCAGGGCACCTGTATATACACTTCAGCCCCACTAGAACAAATAGTTGAGATTTTTCGTGAAATATTTACAACTTTGTGATTACTTTAATTAGTTAAGGCGAATATAACCCCTTTCCACCATAATTTGCGTGTTCTGTATACGTATTTCGACAACTAAGTTGTCGTCATCAGCAGAAAGACAAAGTCAGTTACAGACTTACACCGTCGAAAGCCAATAACACACACTTACAAACACTTCGACGGTGTAAGTTTGGTACGGACTTTGTTTATGTGCTGATTTTGCCGTAGTTCTAGATGCGATCCTGTGAATAATTATTTGCTGATGATGACAATTCAGTTGTCGAAATGCGTGTACAGAATACGAAAATTATTGAGGAGTAGAGTTATTTTTGACATTAATCGATTAATTTAATCAATCACAGTTCCCATTAAAATGTATCTTTTGGAATTACTGAATCCATTCCATAAGTTTCCATAACGTACAAGCAGAGGAATATTATTTACATTTAAAAGAAAGTCAAGATTCGTGTTTGACTTCTGGATGAAAGACCGCGTTATTGTTTTTCTTTATTTCGTTTCTCTAACCACTTGCTTCGTAACTGTGCGAGTATTAGAACGGTTCTTTATATAAAAATTTATGAGAGACTTACCAAAATTAATTCTTGTATTCAATGTGCAGGTTTCTACCAGTAGATTATTTCCTAACACTGTAATGAAAGCAACCACTATGTAAACTAAGGACATGTCAAAGACAACAGGTGTACCGGGATATCGTATTTTGAAATAATCCATAGCCATTATGAAGCTGAAACGGAACGAATTCAATTGGAAAAGCGACATTTAAAATTAAACCAATACACATTTTACGAGGGAGGAAGCAACGCAAAACGCATATTTAATATTAAAATTTACCTGTTGTAGGGGAAAAGGAATCCGGCACCCCCTAATACAAAAGACAGGTAGACCAAATTGTAAACATCGGCGGGTGGCGAAAGATTTATATTCGAAAAACCATTTCTGATATGAAAATCGCTTTCCCGTTTAGCTTTTCCCAATTTCGAATATCCACTTGCATCGATGTTATCGTCCATGTTTAGCAAAAACTTGGAAACCTTTGGACTAAATTACTGAAATATCTGAACCATTGTACATTTGCAACATTTCATGCTGTAAATTATGTTTCGCCTTCTTTAAATATCACCAAATACGTTTTTTATGTGGGAAAAATCATCCCCGAAAAAAATTTCCGACCAAATCTTGACAGTAATTTCACTTTTGCGCATGATTTTGTAACGTATTTTACTCGGTTTTCATACGGAGTAGGGTTGATATTGATTTTAAATTGGCGCCTGCGACAACGTCTTTGTGAAATTAGCCGCGAGTGGCAGCACTGTGTAGGAGATGATGTCAATCGCTGTTGGATAGATTTATAACTTAATTGGGGAAAGTTAACTCTTCCTTCTAACACCAGGCGCTAGTTGCAATTGGATGTTTGTTATTTAAATATTAGTTAATAAGTTAAATATTATTGATAAAATAAATACGTATATAGCAGAACTAGTGAAAATAAAAAGATACAAAATAAGAATTCTTTTCTAAAATTAAAATTTATTTGTTAATGTAATAGAACAATTAATTTGAGCTATTTATTTCGTATATTGAATAATACATAGTAAAAAAATCACGTAATATTAAAAACTGTTTTTTTTATATTTTATATAAAAATTTTACAATTTTCTTAACAAAAAATATTAACCTATCATTTTATGAGGTCGATTTCCTCTATTGACACTAATAACATTAAATATTATTTAAAAGGAACATTAAATTAACACTAACGGAAGCGGAAATTTAAATTCTTTTAATGGAATATAAAGTTTCGTCCACCGGACACGTGGCGCTGGCAGTCACATCGAATAACTTAGATTCTATTACATTAAAGTTGCAAAATTAAAAAGCAAATCTGACATCTGTTGATGTCTGAGTCAATTCTTGTGTCTAACAAAATAAATCTCGATGGTTTTTTAAAGATGAAAATTCGCAGGTGAAAATGTGTTGCGTACATTTTCTTAAATATTACGGCGGCAAAGAGGACGTTTGCCGTCGTCCGAAGGATTAGGAAGAGCTGTCAAAATCCAATTTTTTTGTTTGTTAAAATTTGCCTAATCGCGGTGTGAGGTGACAGATATATCATCATGTTATTGCTGCTTATTGAAATGCGAAATCTTTTGACGTGATATTGACACCAAAACACATGTTTTCTGTTATAAATTCGCGCGTGTTTGTGACCTTTAGTGTGTCGTATATGTGATAAAACAGATTTTTGTTTAGTTTTTTTTTTTTGTATACATAAGAAATTTATTCGGCGAAATGGGTGCGAAACCTAGTAGTGCTAACGGGACGCAGAGCCCTCGAACGAGAGCTTTTTCCACGAGCAGCAGCTCCGAAGTTGTGACAGCCCCGGCGGGGTTTCGCTTATTGAGATCCTTGCCGGGGATGATGGATTCCACAGATCGTCAACGAGCTAGGTCTTTATCAAGTGTTCCCGACTTGCACGGCAGTCACGAAGCGATCGCGATACCTGCAACGGGTGCTTCCTTTGATGTTTCAGCGGGTGCAAGTCCTGAAACTGACAGTAGTTCTACGGAAGAAGCGGACGCTGCTCTGGGATCCACAGCGGCGAGTATTGCCCTTGGAAGGGTCTACGCTGCACACTCGTTACCGTCACATATTTGGTCTTTAAATGGTGAGTAATTTTAATGTCCCATTTATCAATGTGTGGGGAACAGTTTTTTGAATGTCACCAGGACTTTTTGTTAGGGCATTTAATGTTATTACATTTTTTTAAAATTTTTACACGACCTTAGTTCAATTTTTAATATGTCTAAATCATTCTAAATTCATTTAATTTTTGACAAACTCTCTCATTTCTTTAAAGTATTTAAATTTAATTTACTTTGCAATTGGTGTATGTATGATTCACATTAAAAATATATGTCCTAAGAGATTATGAAATGAAATAATTTATATATATTATGTGTGTGTGTGTGTGTGTGTGTGTGTGTGTACATGTATAATCAGGGAGATAAAAATATGTTTTTTCCTTTTATTGATATGTGGTGGATGAAGTAGTGGCTTTTAAATTGATATTTTAACAGTACAATAATTATTTAAAAAATAAATCTCGTGCGGTTCGCAAAAGCACTTTTACCAAACATATTTGAAAAATACAGAGAATTTATCCCTGAAGAAAAGCTCGAAAACTCTTTTTTTTAAATATTTTTCCCATTAATTCTTATATTTTTTCTTCGTGCTTTTTTAAATCTTTTTTCTGCTCTTTTGTTTCACCTGCTTCGATCTCGCTTCCACTATTTGAAATGTAATCCTGTTATTCAAAAGATGAGCCTATGTGGCGGCCAATGTACTGATTTAATTTCATATTTTGCATATGTGCAGATATTTTTCGATGCACAGTTCAAAAGTAATATTTTCCCAGTCACATAGCCGTTAACTGACGTCGAAGAATTTTATCCATCCAGTCTTCAACTACTTCGACAAAATAATATTTTATTATTTTTCCACGCTAATAATTTGTTTCGGTCTGTAACTTTTGTGATACCTACTTATCGCAGAGACTACGGAACAAATAAACGTAAGATAGGAGTTTACAACTTATTGTCCTCTAACCTCTTAAAGGCATAATACGAGGAAGTGTCCAAAAATAACCAGAATTTCTCTATAAAAAAATGTATTTAATTTTTTTTATGCACTACCTTAACACCTTCAATATACTCTCCATTTAACTTTATACACTTGTCTAATCGATGATCTTTTCGGAATCTACAAGTGTCTGATCGGGTGTCACGCTCTTAACTTAAGTCCGACATTACAAAAAAAAAACGACGAACAAACGAAAATGCTTTTACACAAAAAAATGCATTGTAACAAGACACAACCTTATTCGGCGAAAGAACCAACTGCACCGAACGCAGAAGAAGATGCCTTACGCGCACCTTGCGGCAGGAATACGTGCAATTCCCAACCACAATGCTGTTATTCCGGTTATTTTTGGGTATCAGTTATCAGAAAAATTTCCCTTAAATGTTTCTTCAGCCTAAGGAATAAAAAATGAACATTGGAGACCTTATCTGAAGATTAAGAAGGTTGTTCAAAAAATTTCGTAGCCAATGCTGAATATGGCAGACATTGAAACGTAACTCTTACAGCCTAGGGCGCCACCTACGACTTTCTGTCTTTTTTCTTGTATTACTTTATTCTCAGGGCGAGATTCATATAGTAATGTGGTTTTGGAATGTCACGTGATAAATAATTAACCAAAAGCACCCTTTTAAAATCCCAAAAATTATCGCACGTGGACGAAATAATCCAAAATTTTCGCAGAGATAGTAATCTCTTACTCTGCCATAATATAGTTTGTGCTGTTGACTCTGAATCAAAGTAATTGTTCCAGGTTTCTGCCACTATCTAAAAAAAAACTTCTCTAAAACTTTTCGGAATCTTTTTTATATTTGTATCGGTGGTGATTTGTCTAATACGTTTTTGTTTTATTGTTAAGTCACTACATTCACGAAGCATGCTTTCATTTGCAGATCGTCTTACGAATTTGTCTACTACACAACTATAATGTTGCCTTTGTCTACAAAACGTTTACTCGCCGTTCTATTGTTCACTTTCGGAAGAGGTTTCGGCATTGCAACGTGTCTATCTAAAATGTCTTTCCGCTAGCCCCCATCTAACTGTGTTAACTAAAATCAAGAGATTGTTGTTCATGTTGAAATTTACTTTCGATTTCAGATGCGGTTTTTCTTCGATTTCTCTGATAATTTGTATTGCACGTAGCTAACAATTGGTTTCCCACGAGACATTTCGAAAGCTATTAATAAGGTCAACACAACAACTTTCATAACTGTTATCATACCACATGATTGGTCAGCTTAAGGATGTGTTATTAAAACAGTTTCAAGTTAAAAATGTGTTATGGACATATTCCCAAAACTACTGTAGCTGAGCTATAAACATTTGTAGTCTTAGATAACTCTAGTAATGCAGGTATTATGTATACGTGTAGCTTTCTAGCTCAGTTACGATAGAGTTTTGGACATACTTGTATTCATTAGACATTGTTTCAGTAACATATCCATAAGCTGTGGCAATCAATCATGCCAGGGGACACCCGATATGTTATGCGTTTCTATGAGTTGTTTTTCTAAGCTTTCGACTCTTTTCTGAAGGCAATAACCCTTTTTGAAAACACATTTTATTACAGTTCCCAATTGAAATTGGAGCTGTAGGTTTATCTATTTTTTTCACAACTGTATTAAAATTTATAAACCTTGAAAAAAATAAATTAGGTACTTGAAACTTTGTGTGCAGTAATATCAGTAAATAGAAATATTTTTTTCATTTATCGGTCAAAGGCTATTATGTTAGCGATAATTCTTAATGAAGTCTCTTTATTTCATTCTATTTTGTGACGCTATGTAATATGTTGATACAAACTATAAAATGTACAAAATCAAAAATTCACGCCATATCTAATAGCCACCTATTGCATAGACGCAAGTTTTTACTGTTCTTCATTTTGATTTTGTTAAAGGCAAAAAAACAATTTAAAGGACTTAACTACGTTGACGAGTATGATAAATAATCAACATTACTTACACTAGTATCTTTTGGGAACTAAATATATCAAAATCAAATAATTTACTCTGTTAGGAAAACAACAAAGGAATGGAAATTTATACAATGAGGATGGTCTGAAAACTTTGTGGAATGAAAATAAAGAATTTTGTGGCGGTGTGCTCCTTTTCCACATTCTCAGGTCTAGTGGCATGTTTAACGATTGTACGACCACATTTGAATTCGCGAATCCCATTTATCAACTGTGGAAAATTAATAAGCCTACTTCTTCAGATCATCCTCCTTCTCTTTACGAATATGTTTCTAAAGAAGAAGTACCCCTATTAACAACAGGAATTTCAAGATAAATTTTGAGAAGCTTTTAATTAGACAGTCGTCACAACTAAACTAATAAAGGTAAACTAAAGGTAACGATATGAAATTTAACAGTTGACATTGTTAGAAAGACAATTTACCGGTTCACCGCAAAAACAGTCTGAAACTGTCCCATCTCATCTGTCATTCCACGAACTTAAACATGACCAAAATATTTTTGATAAAGATGAAGAAAAACCAAAAGCTTCCAATTTTGAGAGAAACATCTCATGGTCTTTGCAATCAAATGCCTTTGAGAAGTTGGATATACTACTGTGGGCAAAAAATAGTAAGACTTTTTAATTTAAATTTCGCGCAAAAACCCATTCGTCGAAATATTTTTTTTCTAGGTTGGTATGACTGTCAGTGACATCTGTGCCAAATGTCACATCAAAATAATCATTAGTGTTTAGTATACGCTTGTCTTCCTGAAGTACAAAAAGTGCATTCGGCGATTTTTACAATGAGTGAAATTATTCAACAAAGAAGTTCAATTAAATTTTGTGTACGGAATCAAATTTTTGGTGCCGAAACGTTCAGAATGTTGCAAAAGGCCTTCGGTGATAATCGTTTGTCGCGAGCAACTGTTTTTGATTGGTACAAATTATTCAAAGAGGGTCGAGAACGCGTTGATGACGAACCACGTCCAGGACGGCCATCAACATCAACTGATGATCAACACGTCAATAGAATCAAGGAATTGGTGCTTGAGAATCGACGATTAACAGTCAGAGACCTTACTGACATCGTTGGAATATCGGAAGGATCAGTGAAAACCATTTTGAAAGATCATTTGGGCTTAAGAAAAGTGAAAGCACGATTTGTTCCAAAATCACTCAATTTTTTCGAAAAACAGCGTCGCGTTGACATCTGTGAAACAATGCTTTCCGACTATCAAGACAAAATGAAAGGCATCATAACTGGAGATGAGACTTGGATCTACGCTTATGACCCGGAAGCAGACGATCAATCGGCCGAATGTCGTATCAAAGGTGAGCCGAAGCTCAAAAAACCACGTCAAAGCAAGTCAAAAATCAAGGTTATGTTGACAGTTTTCTTCGATTATCGAGGTGTGGTGCACTCCGAATTCCTTCCGACCGGCCAAACTGTCAACAAAGAATACTATTTGAGTGTTATGCGTCGTTTGCGCAATGCTATTCGTAAAAAGAGGCCAGAATTATGGGCCGACAACTCCTGGTTTTTGCACTACGATAATGCACCGTCGCATACTGCATTAATTCTTCGTGAGTTTTTGGCCAAATTTTCAACCAATATCGTGCCGCAACCATCGTATTCGCCTGATTTAGCTTCGTGTGACTTCTGGCTATTTAGCAAACTCAAACGACCGCTCCGGAGAAACCGTTTTGAGTCAATGGAAGACATTAAACGTGAATCGCTACACGCATTGAAGGCTATTCCTGAAATTGACTTTAACAACTGTTTCGAGAATTGGAAGAAACGTTGGCACAAGTGTATTGGGGCCAGGGGGGATTACTTTGAGGGGAACGAAATAGATTTGGAAGAATAAATTAAGAATTTAAAAATTATGAACATAGTCTTATTATTTTTTGCCCACAGTAATATAACATCTATTTGACCATCGTCATCTTTCTTGGCTTTCTTCAAAGTATTGGGTCGTAATAGATAAATTAGTAAACGTTGATCTATCAGCGACGAACACATGCTGATCCTTGAATATTATTGCTTTAATTTGGTGATAGATACGAGTACAGACTAATTCCGAAAGCTCTGACAGATTTGTTTATCATAGCTATTGGCCTTCAGTTCCGTTCAATGCAATGTATATTACCTTTTCCGTGAACGGGATATAGTCTGGTAATTTTCAAACATTCTGGGAAGATGAACGAGGAGTGAGACAAATTAAAGATGTAAAGCAAGAGAACAACAAAAATACAGCACAAATTTTTACAAGGAAACTAGTCATGGTGTCCCATGGTATTTTTATTTCTAAATTTTATTATAGCGTAGATAACGTCACTTTCATTAAGTGATAAGATATTAATTAGTCGACTATATATTGGTACTGGTGAAACAATGACAAACACTTGTAGGTTGTGTATGATAAATAGACTTAAAAGAGATGCAGCTGATGTGATGCAGCTGTTGAGATGACGGACAAATGTCGGTGGCATATTCTAATTCAGACAGTACGAAGGTGTAGACGTATATTTTCAATAAATTTGTTCCGCTAAAGTGTCTAAAACGCTTCGAGGTTGTTACAATTTTTGAAATCAATAAGCAGTCCAAGATCTGTAACGGTTTCTACACCAGTCAGAAGCTGATTATGTACGAAGTAGGAGAACGAGATTTGATTCGACTTACGCGTAGGGTATTTAACCTATACTTATTTTTAATATACTCTAAGAGCACTAATTAGAGATTACATTAATATTTTCTTGAAGGGTCTACAAATCTTCAAATCATCAAATTGAAGTAGGTCATTCATAAAGTGGATGCAAAAATAATCCTCGAGATACGCCAATCAGAGATATAAACTGATATAAATTAAAGAGATTATATATTATAAGTAACATAATCGACCCTCTCAGATACATACAAACTTTAGAGGTCAATGAAGTATGGACTTGAACCAAACCTTCTGTTTTTTTAGCAAAATTTCATCGTCGAAAGCATTGAAGGTATTTAAAAAGCCAGTATAAATTACGAAGGCTATAAGACAAATGAGAAAGTGGATAAACTGGTTTAAAAAAGTTTCGTCTTTGGCTTTCGTAGGTCTGGAGCCTTCCTAGGGCATTACCAAAGCGACCATTGAAACAGTGTCCTGAAAATAGATCTCTGGGAAGGTGGAAGAAGTCCATAATTCGAAAGACCTGCAAAACAATTCATTAAGAAACAGTCGTCCAAATCTATAATGGATCTACCAAGTATATTCAGAAAGGCCGTTAGGATAACAGTGGGTCTGCAGCAAGGTTTTATAAGCTCAATAAACATGTAAATAATATAAGTTAAATAGAAGAATGAATGATAGGCTTTTTGCAATTAACTTTGCTACCCTGTCCACTGTTTGGCGAAAAAAACGTTTTCGTCTGGCTATTTTTCAATGAAAATAGTTTTTAATAAAGTCTCTATTGTCACTCTATTTGCACTGGTAATGTCTTTGCGCAAAAAAGAACTAAAATGTCGCAAACTTTTAAAGCAAATTACAACATTTCAGTTTACACTTTACACACACAACGCTGCACTTAGAGCGTCGAAAAGCAAGCAAAAGTAACTGCCTATTATTGTGTTTAATCCCGAGAAGGGTGTTTAGTGGTGGTTAGAATATTGACTATTTAATAGTTGTTGTAAGGAATTATCGCCACTACTATAAAAGAAGATATTTGAACAACGGAAAATATGATATTCTCTCTACTTATTAAGTAGTACTAAATATTTCTAGAAAATGCGAGTGGCCCTAATATAATTGCGCGGTACTGTATGTACTTTTTATATTTGATATTTCCTTTATTAAATTTTTGATATTTTTCAATTATTCTTAATCTTCAAGGGGTGGGAAAAGAAGGTATAAATAAAAGGAAAAACATTTTAGCAAAACAAAAGTATTAAATGCAGTATTTGTTTACATGAAAATAATTTAAAAACAAAAATATTAAAGGGAAGAGAAATTAAAATAATGAAATCTAACTTCATAAATTAATTACTTTTGCATGTGCCGTGCCGTTGCTTTTTTAAAACTACGTGTTCGTTTCGACCCCAAATGCGAAACAATGAAGGTAATTAACCATTAACAGAGCAAAATTCATTTGGTATAATGAAACGGGCGAATCTATTTTGTTGTAGGTTAGGTGTACGAGAAATGATGCACTAATTTTCTTACTCCTTATCAGTCATAGACTGGAAAACATTTCTTTTATATAACAGCACAGTTTTCTAAATAACTAACAAAAGCTTAATAAATAGATTTCAGAACTAGATGCATGGTCATTTTTCAGGGCTTCTACAAACTGTAGCGATGTGATGTGTGAATTAGAAAGTAGTGAACATTGTATAGGTACGAGGGAGCGTTTTTATATTCGCGGAATGAGCGGGTTGTAGAGGGGTGAGTAGGCGCATTGGGGGCGTGGCCTGTGCAGCGACTCATGATTAGTATAAATACGAAGTTTCATTGTTATTAGACAGTTAGTCTTTGAGCTATCGTCAACCAAGTAACATAATCAGGAGTGAAAAGTGAAATATGGAAAAAATCGAATATCGTGCCGTTATAAAGTTCCTTACCAGGCAAGGAAAATCAGTCGCGACCATAATGAATTAGATGTCATTGGTTTACGGCGACTCTTGTCCAGGAAAAACCATGGTGTACAAGTGGCATAGTTTATTTAAACAAGGAAGGGAGTCCCTTGAAGACGACCCGAGGCCGGGCAGGAGCATTGAGGTGACCACGCCAGCACTTATCCAAAAAGTTGAACAAATTGTACTCGAAGATGCTCGACTGAAGAAGAAACAACTCGCAGAAATGGTTGGAGTATCCGATACAACAATTTTTAAAACCCTACACGATCATCTCGGCATGTCTAAGGTCAGCGCAAGATGGGTGCCGAGAATGCTCACGCCGCCGCAAAAACAACAGCGCGTAGAGTGTTCGCGTGCATTTTTGGACCTCTGTAATGAAGACAAGGATGGTGTATTGAGTGGAATTGTTACTGGAGACGAAACTTGGGTTCATCATTATGAACTTGAGTCCAAACAAGACTCCATGCAATGGCATAAAAAGGGCACAGCACCTCCCAAGAAATTTAAAGTGTCACAATCAGCTGGGAAACTCATGGCAACGGTATTTTGGGACTCGGAAGGAATATTGTTGATTGATTATAAAGATAAAGGTGTTTCTATAACCGGAGAATATTACGCTTCAATATTAGAGCGACTAAAAGAAGCCATTAAAGAGAAAAGACGGGGAAAATTGACAAAAGGTGTTCTGCTTTTGCACGACAACGCGCCCGTCCACAAGAGCCGCGTTGCGTTAGCTGCCCTGCATAAGGTGGGCTTCGAAATTGTGAACCACCCACCCTACAGCCCAGACCTGGCCCCGAGTGATTATTACCTGTTTCCGAAAATGAAAAAGGAGCTGCGGGGTAAAAAATTTACTGCCGATGATGAAGTCAAGGAGGCAGTTTCGGCGTATTTTGCAGATAAAGAGAAATCATTTTTTTATGAGGGTATAAATAAATTAATTGAAAGATGTGAAAAATGTATCCGTCTTGCAGGTGAATATATTGAAAAAGAAAAATAATTTGGTTTTTTTATTTCCACCCCTTGTCCCCCATTCCGCGAATATAAAAACGCTCCCTCGTAACAGCACAGTTTTCTAAATAACTAACAAAAGCGTAATAAATAGATTTCAGAACTAGATGCATGATCATTTTTCAGGGCTTCTACAAACTGTAGCGATGTGATGTGTGAATTAGAAAGTAGTGAACATTGTATAGGTATGTATGTAGGCTAGATATTTTTTGAGAATTTAACAGTGATACATTTGTCAACATTTAAAGGAATTTGACTAATAGGACCGTTACTTACTAGTCCATATAAGTAGAAGTGTTGTTTTAAGGAAACGAATGTTATCACGCCATTTTTATTCATCTAATTTAGTAGAGATCCTAACGGCTAGTTCAGTGATAAGTTACTAAACTTATCTCTCCTCGAATTGGAGATTTCTTCTTCTACAATATTTTATTCTGTAATCCTTTTATCCCTGACTGTGCAATTTGGCATTGGATTGCGTGATGGACTTCACAAAGTATCGTATTTTCGAGGCGTACAGATGTGAAACTTCCTGTATTTTTTGGACTCCAAGCATTCTGGTAGAGTAACCATCGGTTTTTAGACGATCTGTCTACTGTCACCTGGAAACGATCTTTCAAAACCCGCCCACCAACAAAGGTATATCTTTTATTAACGCCTTACGTAACGTGAGTTTATACGTGAACCGAGGCGCTGGCTAATTGACTGCATGACTTCTGGTTGTGGCTGATCTAGACGTGGAAGACAACAGATTAGGTCGATACAATTAATAATTAGCATAAAGGATTCCTTTTTTTTGCAAAATATATACAGTTAGCGTTAATGTCGTAAATTTTCAATATATACAGAAAGTAATTTCGTCAATGGTTAAGTTACAAAATATTTTACTTATATTACGATGACGTACCGTTAGTATCTTGCTAATTTTTCTTTTAACTGTTAACTAATATCGAGTTGCTTTATAAATTTGGTAATTGCATACATAGCGAGTCATGTCAAGTGAGCCGGATTAAAATACTATTTTACGTATAATCTTTTGTAAGAACTATTACTTTGCTGTTACGGAATATTGCCATGTAATGTTTTTATTACTTCGTTCAATATACGTTGCATTGTTACATCCATGTTGTTTTCTTGGTATCACCCAAATAAAAACCCGTGCTGCTGAAGCAGTCTAATTGGTGTCAACTGTTATACTTAATATACACTACCGGTCATATTTATTTGCCCACCCCAATTTTATGTGTTTCCTGAAATACGGATTATCTTTCGAAAAATCTGTATTATAATTATTCAACAATATTATTAGTGGAAGTAATTCCATATGAATCTCTACGAAAACCTTAAATTGTTTAGGTTATATCGTAAAGGTGTCATAAATTGAAAAAATACCATAAATATTATATAGGCTAATCCCTACAGTATTAACAGTTTTACCTGCATTTCCGAAAGGTATTACCAATATTGTGTTATTGTACTAACTAATTACAATATTAGGATGTGTTATTCAAAAAGAAAAATAAATTTTATGTCAGTCATCGTTCATCTTTTGTTACGAAAACAGTGAAATAGAGAGTTATTGTGAATATTTTAATGCAATGCCGAAGACGAAGGAATTATCTGTTGAAGTGCGTGCTATGATAATTGCTTATCATCGTACGGGTAAAAGTAATCGCGAAATTGCAAAAGAATTACGATTAAATTGCAGAACCGTTGATTATAACGTTAAAAAATTTGAAGAAAGTGGTACATTTTCCAACAAAAGAAGATCTGGACGACGCAAAACGACGACATCTGCAGATGACCGGCAGAATTGCAATGCGAAAACCACTACTACGAAAGCAAAACAAGATAAAAGGACTAAATTGGGCTGAAGAACATAAGAATTGGACGATTGATCAGTGGAATAATGTGTTGTGGACAGACGAATCGAAGTTTGAACTTTTCGGTAGTAAAAGGCGAGAAGATCCGCAGGAGAAAGAGTACTGCCAGAATGTATTGCGCCTACCGTAAAACATGGAGGAGGTTCAGTAATGATTTGGGGGTGTTTTGTCCACCACTGTACTGTGGGAACAACTTCAAGAAGCCTGGGCACAAATTACAGAAGATTCACTGCAAAAATTAATTGAAAGGATGCCGCGGTTATGTGCCGCAATTTTCAAAAATAAAGGTGGGCACATTGATGAGAGCAAAATTTAATAATAATTAATGATAAAGTTTTTATATAAGAAAAATGTAACTATTTTATGTTTATTTTACACTATTGTATTGGTACAATAAATAAATTTTCAGTACACATTTGATAGTTTAATAATTTTGGCTAAAAGTAAGGGTGGGCAAATAAATATGACCGGTAGTGTATATACTTAACATGGAAAAAACAAAAATTTGACCTTCATATGTACTACACTATATATATATATATATATATATATATATATATATATATATATGTATGTATATAAATATAAATAAATAGGGTATATTGTGTGTATATATATATATATATACATAAGATCAGAAAAAAAATGACACGTCATGTACAAAAAAAGCATAATAATGATAATCAAATTATGTACATCTGTACTGTTCTCAAGGTTGGTGAAATTCGAAAATCATGATGAAACATTATACAACTCCGATATTAATTGTATATTTAACTGGTGATGAACGATATCAGGCGTAAATATTTGCCGAGATTTTACATCGGATCCTTAAATTTGTCAGATTATTTTCTAATGTAAATCTCCTCAAGTGAATTTAAATTTTTTTTGAGGATTCGCAAATATTTACTCGTCGCTTACATGCACTGACGTAATACGTACAATGTGTTGCATATGTATAAGGGGCGAAGTGCGAGCTGTGGAAAATTTTTAGACGCCACATTTATTGATTTACGCGATCCACGATCGAGACGTCAAGATAACATGGACGAGATAAGTTTAATTGGTTTCAAATCGTAATATTCCATTTACAACAATTTGAGAAATTATTAATGATTAATAATTATATCCCTTCTCCCATAGACACTACAATTTAATCAAACATCAGGAGATGTGAATGTTAATGTAAAGCTTAAATGCAATTCTCTCTGGTCTACCAGTATAATTACACTGGAGAACAATTTTTAATACAATTTTAAATGAGTTCGATTTTCAGCTGTTTTAAAGTTAAATAGGCATGCTGATTAAAAAACTATAGTTAGTTTTCTTCTATCACCCAAAGTTTTAACTCTACAGCTGATGATGGCTGGTTATTGTTGCAGCATCAAGCGAGATTGTCCACAAATTGATCACTCCAGGCAAAGCTATAAGTGAAGATTTTTACCCTAGTATGTACACTACCGTCCATATTAGTTCGGACACTCAAACAAATTGAAAAAAAAGGGAAAACAGTCGAACTAATATATGTCAAAACTTAAATTTTTTAATGCATTATTGTTTATTGATGTTTATAAGGTATAATAATAAAAATTAAAGTAATTCTAACGTTAAATAAAAGATATCTTAAACATTCCGCTCATCGAAGAGAGAAACTTTTGCGCGAAGAACAGCCCGTACAATTAGAGGCATCCATTTCACGAGTTTTTCAAGGACTCTCTTCGGTTTACTATTCCATTCTTCTTGCAATATATTCCACAAGTGATTTGTTAAGGTAGGACACACTTTTCGGGCCCTCCTGTCCAATTCATCCCATGACAATTCTAATGGGGTTTAGATCGGGACTCTGCGGTGGTCATGTCATTATTTGTAAGGTGTTATTGTTTTGTTCGCAATTTAAGATATTCTTACATATTACTGCTGAGTGTTTGGAGTCGTTGTCCTGCAGAAACACAAAAATTTCACCGATTAAACGTAGTCCTGATGGTATTGTATTTTCTTACAATATTTCTAAATAACTCCTTTCGTAAAATACCGTCGATTGGCTTCAAGTCTTCTGTGCCGACGTAGCAAAAAAAACAACCCCAAACAAGCACAGAATATTTTCCTTGTTTGATGGTTGGCACTATACAATCCCGCAGTACTTCGCTCTTATATTTCTCTATTGTAAGTCATAAATCCTTCCTTGTTTGACGGTTGGTACTATACAACCCCGCAACATTCTTTGACCACTTGCTCAAAAACACGACTTGATTGTCCAAACACTATTCCAGTCATCTAATCTCTGCGTGTTTCTGCCTATTGTTGCCGTTTTTGCCTGTTGTTCGAAGTAAGGGTTTTCTTACAACAATTTTTTAATCTTCATTTCACTGTAGTAACAGAAATTTTTCTTGCACGGCCGCGATTCATTTCTGCAGCGATTTCGAGTGCTATCAGCCTCCTATTCCGTTTACTCAGCAATTTTATACGCTCATCGTCGAACTGAGATATTATTTCACTTGCGACCTGAACGTACCGAGTCTCTTAAACTGCCCGTTCATTGATGTGGCGGATTGATATCACTAACAGTCGATTTATTAACATGTGTCTTTTCGGAAATTAGACACACTGAATAACCTTCTTGATGAAAAGCAATAATTACAGAACGTTTTTCTAAACTCATTGGTTTTTCTCTCGACATTTTAAGAAGTTCACATAGAAAATACGGTTTTATCAGAAAACTAATGCATATTTCATTACACAAGACTCTTTGGGGCGAGAGCAGGTAAGCTTCGTAAGTTTTTTGCTTGCAATATTATCTCAAAAATAATTGCATTTATGGTCGTACGAGCTATTCGCAGTGAATAATAAAATATAATTATATTATATATTGGGTCTGGGAAAAAGTTCGTGGCGTTTTTCCCGATAGATGGCATTGGTTGCCGATAACTAAAGAACAACAAGTCACAGCGACACCACCGACGGCTCGTTTTTTAGATGACCTTCCGAACGTTAGTTTGAGCGTAGAAACATTCTAATCGGTGCAGTGGTTGGAAAGTTATTCGCACTTGAAAATGGAGAAGAATAATGAGAAATTTCGCTATATTCTGCAATATTATTATGATAAGGGGAAGAACGCTGCGCAGGCTTGTGATAAAATTTGTGCTGTGTACGGTGAAGGTACTTTATCGAAATCTGTTGCGCGGAAATGGTTCGCTCGCTTTCGTTCTGGAAATTTCAATGTGAAAGATGAGTCACGCTCCGGTCGTCCAATCACTGAAAAATCTGATGAAATTCTTGAAAAAGTCCAACAAGATAAGCATATCAGCAGTGTCGATATTGGCATGGAGCTAGGCATTGACCACAAAACTGTTTTGAACCATTTACACAAAGCTGGTTACAAAAAAAAGCTTGACGTATGGGTTCCTCATGAGTTGAGCGTGAAAAACATGATTGACCGAATTAACATCTGCGATGCGCTGCTGAAACGGATTGAAATCGAGCCGTTTCTGAAACGTTTAATAACCGGAGATGAAAAATGGATTACGTACGATAATCGGAAGCGTAAAAGATCGTGGATAAAGGATGGTGAGCCGTCACAAGCGTTCGCTAAGCCAACATTGACGCCAAAAAAAGTGATGCTGTGTGTATGGTGGGACTGGAGGGGAATCGTCCACTACGAGCTACTTCCAACTGGTCAGACGATTGATTCTCAACTCTACTGTGCACAACTAGAGAGATTACGCCAGGCGATTGAAAGAAAACGGCCCGAATTGATTAATAGGAAAGGTGTTGTCTTCCATCATGACAACGCCCGACCACACACTTCTTTGATGACCCGTCAAAAATTGAGAGAGTTTGGTTGGGAAGTTTTGATGCACCCACCTTACAGTCCGGATATAGCACCCTCTGACTATCATCAGTTTCGATCTCTGCAGAACTCTCTCAATGGAATTAAGTTGGTTTCAAAAGAAGCCTGTGAAAACTACTTGATTCAGTTTTTCGACCAGAAACCACAGAAGTTTTTCACCGATGGGATCATGGATCTACCAAAAAAATGGCGAAACATTGTCGATAATAATGGAGCATATTCGGTTTAAATGAATTCGTCCACGCGCCATGCGGGGACCAGTTGAATTTTACTGAAAAAACGCCACGAACTTTTTCCCAGACCCAATATTATAATTATATTGTTTTTTTTTAGAAAAGTTTACTAAATTTCACTAGCTGTCCGAACTAATATGGACGGTGGTGTACGTGTGGCGTTTGGTAAAATAACTTTACCACATGTACGAACATAACCTGATGTACAGAAACTATATATAGCTTTTGTATGAATAAAATTATTCTCTGTGACAGAATATTTGGTAATTTTTTATTTATTTTCTTTGGTATGCACATTTTGCGACAAAGAGAGGGTATCCTGACGCTTAAAAAGTTGACGTAATGATGAAAACTGGGATCATTTTTTGATTCAGATGGAAGAAGTTAGTCAGAAAGAAGTGTCATATTTAGTCAACGAAATTTGTGTCTCCCAGTGTTGTTGGTTCACATTAATTTTTGCCTATTTTAATTAAACTAAAATTGCTCATTTTCGAGCAGAATTTTTAATAGGAAAAAGAAAAAGGTGATGCGTGAACATTAAGAGACTAAATACTGTTAAAGGTAAAAGTACTTATTTATTTCATCATATCTTTCGGTATATAAGTATGAAAATAAGTAAAACTTTGGCCTTATTCACCTCTGAGTGTCTGTTTCCACAGGTTTTTCCAGCTTTTCCTATCTCGTGTTAGTCTTTTAATAACGCCCCAGTCCATTTCTCGGTTCCCGGTTGCTTTGTTTTCTTCTCGTATCCACGTTTCTCTCGGTTGTCTTCTAGTTCTGTGTCTCAAAAAAAAACAAAAATAGTTTTTCAAGGGATTATCGATTACCATAATACCAATACACAGGATACAAATCTGTTAAAGGCGTTCAGACGTAGATTAACGTTATCAAAAGAGAGTTACATTATCTGATTATAAAGATTTATAATAAATATAACGTTTTAGCCGTTAATTAATTTATACCTAAAAACAACTTTCTAATTGAAAAGGCTTTCACGGGACGTATGTGTACGTTTTTCATATCTTTTATTAGTTGATATATTGTTTACGCTATCAAAGGCTTGTTACAGGATATACACTCCGCGCAACATGAATAGGACCACCCGACTTGTTGCAAGCTTTCGGTGGTTTGAAAAACAATTCATTTACTAAAAATACAATGCAAGTTTGTAACGGTATGATATGGCAAATAATACGCATTATTGCGCAATAGTGCCTAACGTTATGCATTGGGTGACGTAAGTACCACATACATATCATATAAAATGCACCGCGCCGGTTGGATACGACCAGTATTTAATAGTAAGCTACCGGATGAGTGTCGAGTTACAACGTGTATCCGGATAAACAAACATCTGTAATTAAGGGTATTGTGCAACGATGGGACGACAGAAGTGCTTAAGTATGGAAGAAATTGGAAAAATTAAAGCGTTCCATCAAGAAGGGTATTCCTCAAGGGCTACTGCAAAGAAAATAAGTCGATCACACCAGGTTGTGAACAATTTTATTAGGGATCCCGAGAATTATGGAAAACGTTTTAAAGGGCGAACAACATCCGTTACAACTAAGAGAGAACGTCGAGCCATATTACGCGAAGCATCGAATTCGGCATTAACGGCAAGACAAATCGCGAATAACGTTGGAACGAATGCATCGGTAAGAACTGTACAGAAGTTACTGAAGACCTGTCCGCATTTAAAACGTTTGAAAATTAAACGACGGCCTCCTTTAAGGGAATTTCAGCGCACTGCACGTCTTCAGTTTGCTCAAGCAAAAATGGGGTGGACAAGAGAATGGCAAACTGTTATTTTCAGTGACGAGAAGAAGTTTAATTTAGATGGCCCGGATGGGTTTTCTTATTATTTCCACGATTTACGTAAAGATGAAGTGATTCAGTCACGAAGGCGAGCCGATGTTGGTTCAGTCATGGTATGGGGAGCTGTTTCCTATAACGGACCTGTTGATTTAGTAATAGTGAAGGGCAGACAGAATTCGGAAAAGTACGTCCAGCTGCTGCAACAGGTGAAAGACAAATTTTCCAACGTTATGGCAGGTGGGCCATTTATTTTCCAACAGGATAATGCCAGTATTCACACCGCGCGCATTGTTCGACGCTGGTTTCAAGAACAAGGCATGGAGGTTCTCGATTGGCCATCGCTCTCCCCCGACCTGAACATCATAGAAAATATTTGGGGATGGTTGTCGCGTAAATTGTACTCCAATGCTACCCAATTCAGTTGCGCTGACGAACTAGAGCAGGCGCTGAAACGAAGTTGGGCGGAATTTCCCGTTGACTACTTGAGAACCCTGTATAATTCCATTCCATCCCGACTATTTGAGGTTATAAGAAATAATGGCAAAAGTACTCATTATTGAACAATAAAGTATTTTGTTATTGCAAATGAATCTTTTATTTTGTAGATTGGTCGTATTCAAGTGGCGTTTAATTACTCTACTTATTGTCATTTAGTAACGTACATTTGCACTGACTTTTACAAAAATTATATTTGGTACCTACATACATCTTTTTATCAACCCTCTTATTTTCGAAAATAACAATTCCAGCCCGCTACCATGTTTATACCAACTACAAATGTCAGATATGCAGTTGGTCCTATTCATGTTGCGCGGAGTGTACAACCTTACGTCGTGTATAATATTTTTCTATGAACTATGTTATACGAGGGTAGCCGTTTACATTTCGGGAATAGCAAACAAAAAAAAAAAATTTATTATCGAAAATAGTTTTATTGCACTATGGCTTTCGGATCATAAAAACAAATCAACACTGTCTTCACTTTTGACTTCTCAAACAGCTTTTTTTCGATCTTTCTTCGCTTGGATGCTTCCATTTAGAGCTTTAACGCTTGGTCTCTGGATCATATTGAAAACAGCACGTCTCATCACCAGTTACATACAATAGAATACCTGAAGCTTTCGTCCTTTTTTGAGACTTTGATTAAGTCTGTACTATGTTAAATTCGGAGCAATTTTTGACCATCATTTGTGTGGTACAAACCTTGCAAAAATATTTCTCAGTCCCAAATGCTGTATCAAAATGCGATGAATTGAATCTTTTTAATAGGTGGCGCCACTAAGAATTCCTGTTTTAAAAAAGTTCGGTTTTCTATGCGACAGACTGTGTACATGTACCAATTTTGGAAATTCCTAAGCAACTGGTGATTATGAGTTTTAGTTTCCAAATCATGTATAAAGCTAAAGTCTCAGCTAAAAGTTCAATTCATCCGTTTTTTTAAATTATTTTTAAATAGGTTCCATGTATAATTCCCACATCTTTTGCTTATTTTTTATTTTTTCAGTTGTTTTAGTAACTTTGGCTTTTTTTACATATTGGTATAGTTTCCTGTTGTCTTTATTGTTGTTTTCTAAATTTTACATCTAATTTGTGAACCATTTAACCATCTTCTTTCTATACCGTGAATATATTTTATTGCAACATGCACATACACCTACATAACGTATATATTGTAGTAGCTTCCTGTTTTGTTTTTCTATTTTCCCAAAAGTTTAATTTTTCTTTTGTTTCCATGCTTGCTTTTTTCCTACTGTCTTTGAAATTGTTTTCTCTTCCAATTTTGGTTTTTTAAACTTCTTTATTTGATTTAGATGTATAAACATTTTATTTTTTTTTAATAAATAATGTATCAAATATGCAAATTTGCTTTCCTTTAAGTTGCTCTCTTTACATTTCACATTTCGTATCTCACTCATTAGGACCGTTAGTGCAAAACAGAGTTAAACGTAAATAAGTATGGTACAATTCCTCGCGCAGTTATCTCGAAGTTTTTTTATTACAACAAAAACAAAACAAATGACAATAGCATGTAGTTTTTTTTGTCATATTTCTTGCTTGTTTGCCTTGCGAAAGTAATGCCTTTGTTTTGAACTTTTTTACCTGCTCCGTTTATTGTTTTTTTTAAGTGTTTATTTGCCTTGCATTGGGCAACAATTTTGTCGGGACTAGCGCAATCAATTATTGGACATTGGCCAACGCTTATTAGCCCAGGACCTATGTAACAGGTTTGATCTTGGGGCCGGCTCTTCTAAATATAGGATGTCTCCAAAGGTGTCTGCATGCTATACGTAAATAAATTGAAATGTGAAGACTGCGGATGCGATGCATTCATTCTTTATCTTGGACATTAGACTTACGCAATTTGCTACTCGCATTATTTGTTTTTAAATAAGCTCATCGTAAATATTTTATGCGTAAATTCCCTGTAGCACTTACAATGTGTTGCGCGTTGACCTTTTGATTTAAAATTTTATGTAAAACGAACAAATTGTATGCATTGCAGACTCAAATATTAAAAACTTGACAGTTTTGGCTTACTTTTTCGCACAAACGTGTTCTTATATAATAGGTGTGCAAATACGCTGTTGATTGGTTGCAAAAAAAGTTAATTTAACGTCATTTTTTTATGGTAAATTTTGTTTGGGTTAATTGAATTAATCAAAAAAGGAAAAAAAACGATGTTCGTACTCTGTATACGTATTTCCACAACTAAGTTGTCATCCTGTATGTATATTTATGCATAGATTTCTGAACACATTTTTGTATATTAACATGTTTGGACAAAAAGTAAGGTGTCATGATTTTTTTTTCTGCCATAAATGTAATCGTCGAGAATTTCGATTTTAATTGCTTGACGAAATCGTCCAAGTTACATTTATGTGTGCCAAAATATCATCTACATACCTAATCCATATTCTTGCAAAATACATGGCGCGATGTTTAAATTAAAAACTTCAAAATGATTCACGACTAAAGCCGGCTATTAATGGAGAAAAACAATTGCTCACTGCTGTTCCTTGTTTCTGTTTTCATAGAATTTACATTCGAGTTGGAAGCAATTATGAGATATACACATGGTTGTAGATCGCAAATATTCAAGTACTTATCCCAGTTCAATCTTATTTTTGCAAAAAAAACTTCTAAATATTTTAAAGTTTCTGGAAAATACACTAAAATTTTCCCGTCTTCCAGTTTACGATCATTAATTCGTTGAATAAATTTTATTAAATTAGTAACAGACAAATTTTCAAGGTTTTTTCGGTCAAATTTTTGTCGGTGAGTTAATAAATAACATAATTGGTCTCATCAAATTACCTGGTTTGTGTATTTTGGGTAAACAATACATTCTGGGGATCATCGGATCAATCACACATAATTTTGGTTAGAAGTTATTAACCTTGGACATTTTTTTAATGCGACCTTAGTGTCCCTAATCATTTTAGGTAAGAGATTTTTCTTAGACTCAACATACGAACCTTCTGAAATTGAGTTTTTCACTCTTTGAAAGTAATCGATTTTATCCAAAATTACTAACTTATTCCCTTTATCTGCTTTTACGTAAAAACAGTCTTTTAAGACTTTTAATCGAGTTCTACTCATTATGAACTGACTTTTATTTGTGCTCCTGTAAATTCTCCTTAATTTGAATTTTGCAATTGAACCTGGTTCTCAATTTTCAATTGAGGTTTCAATGCTCCTCTGTAGGAGTATCACGACTTGGTAAACAATATTTTAAATCTTTGTTTAGTAAATCTATTACTTCACAATTAAAATAGCGTCTATATCATATCGATTATTGGTAAACTTTTACAAAGGGTACATGATTCTTACTTAATATACGAGAATGGTCCCATAAGTACCCGGCCTTACCTACAGATGCCACGTTGTTTAGTATTTGTTGGGCAGCCATCATTAGTAAATGTTTTCAGTGAATTTGTAGAAATGGGGAAAATTGGTCATCGTTACGTGATACAATACTTTTATTTGAAAGGCCTCAGCTCAACCGATATAAAAGCTGATTCGATTCTTCTCTTCTCCTTCGTTTCCAACAGTGAAATATTGGGTAGCAGAGTTTAAACGAGGCTATACTAGCTGCCAAGACAAGCATCGCAGTGGTCGACTAAATGAGGCGACGACTCCAGAAGTGGTCAAGAAAATCCATAAAGCGGTACTGGATGATCGTCGACTGAAAATGCGTGAGCCAGCAGACATAGGCATTTCAAAAAGTGCGGTACGTCGCATATTATCTGAAAATTTGGACGTGAGAAAGCTGTGTGCAAGATGGGTTTGCTCACACTCGAGCAAAAACATGAGTGTAGTGAAGATGTTTCAGTTGAGTGTTTAGCGAAGTTTCACAGCAACAAAGCAGAATTTTTGCGCCGTTTCATAACCATGGATGAACCATGGGTCTATCACTTCAGACCCGAGACAAAAGATTAATCAAAACAATGGACTCAGAAGGGAGAACCTGTTCCAAAAAAGGCGAAGACAGTTTCATCTGCAGGCAAGGACATGGCATCGGTTTTTTGAGATGCTCATGGAATAATTTTCATTGACTATCTTGAAAAAGGAAAAAATATCAACGGCGACTATTATGCGAACTTATTGCAATGTTTGAGCGAAGAAATCAAGCAAAAACGATCGCATTTGGCTGAGAAGAAAATGTTGCTTCATCAAGACAATGCACCAACTCACAAATCCGTTATTGCAATGGCCAAAATTAATGAATTAAAGTTTGAATTGCTACCTCATGCACCCTATTCGCCAGATTTAGCCCTCTCGGATTATTTTCAGTTCCAAAACTTGAGAAAATGGCTTAGTGGTCAAAGATTTTCCAACGATGAAGAAGTGATGCCGGCAGTGAATGGCTATTTTGAGGAGCAAGACAGTTCTTATTATAAAGGGGGTATTGAACTTTGTTAGGTCGATTACTTCTGGGACCACCCTCGTATTACTTTAAACTAAATTCTTCCAAGTTTCGAGTTCAATACACTAAGAAAATATTCGAATGTGCCTTTACCGATTGCGTTATTAAATTCCGCAAATAATAAATATGTAGAGCACTAGACGCAGAGAAAAGTATGTCGCTGCACCATATTTTTCACAAACTATCCAGTGCATCTTTGCGCTGAGAAACATTTGCCAAGTCTACTACCGCGAAGGACAAGGGACTTATTCTTACGTACACACATTGTAGTGTTGATGCGTTTAGAAATGTGTTGTTAAGTCGGTCTCCGTGAAAAATGAAAAATATTGTTTACACACTGTTATTAACGTGTTTGCATCAGTTAAATACAATTAGATATTCATACTACCAGCAGTCGACGTGACAGATAACGGTAGCACTTATGTGTGTACATATGTACATAAAAATTATGCTTAAAATGTGTATCACAGACAGCTCTTTCCGAGAATATTTGTGCCGAGTAAGAGTTAGTGTTAATTAAATCTCTCTGGGAAATATCGTACGTTGATATTCATAGAATATTCATCCTGGCGATTTAAATTAACGTTAAAAGAATCATTCAAATATGAATAACACCATCCTGTTCACTACGCGTTTCGAAGAATTCACCTCTCGTCAGGTAAACTTTTTATTAACGAACGATTCTTTGTGGACGTACCTTTTCGATACAGAAAAGTGATGAAACACCCATACCTTCCTCTCTCGTCCAGACATAGTCTGAGAAAACAGGTAGTATGGATGACGAAATAAGAATTATTACAGAAAGTTATGTTATCAGTGACACCAACCTTGAAGACATAGAATTCTAAAGGCTAATATACGTAAAGGGTGTTTCAAATTTCGCGATTTTTTTTGAAAAATAAATAAAACACATAATTTGCATTCACTTTCAAAAACTTTGTATTGTTAATTGAAGTATCAGACATTTATTTGCGAAAAATAATGTCTGCCAAATGGCCTCCTCTTGTAGCTCCATAGACGTCCACTCTTTCAATTTTCAATGACATTTTGACATAATTGAGGCTCTATTTCACCAATGACACGAATAATTTCATCTTTCAAAGCAGGAATTGATTGTGGATTGTTTTTATAAACCTGACTTTTTACATAACCCCAAAGAAAATAGTCTAACGGTGTCAAATCACATGATCTTGGTGGCCAATTAACATCACCGTTTCTTGAGATTATACGTCCAGGAAATTTTTGTCTCAATAAATCAATTGATACGTGTGCAAAGTGAGGTGTAGCGCCATCCTGTTGAAACCACATGTCCTCTAAATCAATATTCATTAATTCAGGCCACAAAAATTCGGTTATCATCCGACGATATCGATCACCATTGACAGTTACAGCTTCACCAGCAGCATTTTCAAAGAAGTGAGGTCCGATTACACCACCTGACTATAATGCACACCAAACACTAATTCGTTTAGGATGCATTTCCCATGAATAATTCGTGGATTTTCCTCACTCCAGATACGGCAACTTTGTTTATTAACGTAGCCACCAAGTTCAAAATGTGCCTCATCGGAAAACATTGTTTTTTGAGAAAAATCAGTTGGTTGTTCATTGATGAAATTGACAAATGAACAACGTTTTAAATGATCTAATGGTTTCAGTTCCTGTGTTATTTGAACCTTATATGCCTTCAGAGCTAAATCCTTGTGTAAAATACGTTGTTGGTCCACTAAGTCCAAGTTGTTGTGAACGTCGTCTAATGGACATTTCAGGATTTTCGGTAATACTTTCACGAACCAAACCAATACTTTCTTGTGAACTTTTTTGATCTTCCACGGAACCGGTCTCGAAATTTTTTAATAATTCGACCAATAGTGCTTTCAGATGGACGATTATGTAAACCATAAAATTCACGTAATTTTCTAAAAACTCTTCACAGAACGCTGATTTTCATTAAATATTTCAACAATTTGAACGCGTTGTTGTACCGTGTACGAAGTCTTTTAAAAATGCCATACATCACACTTTTTAAATGCCCATATACCTTGATAAATTCAGTGCGCGATCTATATTTTATTTATTCTTAAAAAAACCGTTGAAACATCCTTTATATTATGTAACAAAAGAAGGAATCACCTAGTAAAAAAAATAAATTTTTAAGCCAAATTTTGTTAAGTATATACTAAACTAAATGATAAATTCAAAGAAAATTTAATGAGTTGCCATTCAACTTAAAGGAATACTAAGGCAAATTTGACGGAACTTGTGGTTGACTAACTTAATCACTTAAAGTTGATATATAACCCCTTTCCACATTAATTTTCGTATTCTGTATACGTACTTCGACAACTAAGGTGTCATCATCAGCAGATAATTAAACAGTGTCGCACCTGAAAACTGCGGCATAAACACCGATTTCCACAAAGACAGTCAATGTTAGTTTTCTAATTTCCCGTTCGGTGTTTTTTCTAAATTGTCCAGAGCCTCTTCTACGATGTTGCCTACTTTTTTAGAAACCAATCTCTCTAATAGCGAAAATAATTACCAATATTTCTTCTAGCATCCATTTAGTGATTTCACGAGATGCAATACGCGCTTCAAATACTCCAAGGATGTTACGTGAAGTATTGGGTTGGCAACTAAGTACTTTCGGTTTTGTAGTATCAAATAAAACACTTTTTTTTTAAACAAAGAATAGTTTTTAATCAATTATATATTTTTCATTTTGCTCAATGACCTTTTGCCATATTTCTTTCAGCTGCATGATTCCGCGCTCATAAAATTTCTGGTCCTTATCAGCAAAAAACTGAACCAGGTGCGAGTGAAGGTCATCGTCATTTGTGAAAGTTTTACCATTCAAAGAATTCTGCAAACTTCGAAATAAATGGTAATCAGATGGTGCTAGATCCGGGCTGTATGGGGGATGTAGCATCACTTCCCAGCCAAGCTCCAATAGTTTCCCACGAGTTGCCAAAGATGTGTGAGGTCTTGCATTATCTTGGTGGAAAACTACACCTTTCCGATTTGACAATTCTGGCCGTTTTTCGTTGATTACTTTATTCAGTTTTATTAATTGTTGACAGTAAACATCAGAATTGATCGTTTGGTTCCTTGGAAGCAGCTCAAAAAACACAACACCTTTTAATCCCATCAAACTGACAGCACGATCTTTTTTGGATGCAATTCAGCTTTCGATGTGGTTTGAGTTGGTTTATCGTGTTTGCTCCATGATCGTTTTCGAACTATGTTACTGTACAGGACCCATTTTTCATCACCAGTGATGATTCTTTTTAAGAAAGGGTCGGTTTCATTTCGTCTAAGGTACATATCGCAAAAGTTGATTCTTTGTGTTAAATGAATTTCTTTCAATTCGTGAG
This sequence comes from Dermolepida albohirtum, assembly GCA_031893035.1. NCBI lineage: Eukaryota > Metazoa > Arthropoda > Insecta > Coleoptera > Scarabaeidae > Dermolepida > Dermolepida albohirtum. The sequence goes on from JAVIWB010001085.1 coordinate 78,835, forward strand.
GTACCCAAATATCAAGCTTCTTCACTAGCCCAAGACATTTTAAATGCTTTTCAATTGTTGTGTGCGATACATATAGCCTCTCCGCAACCTCTCAAACAGTTATATGACGATCCTCTTCAATTATGACTTTGATTTGCTCATCATCAACTTCAGTAGGCCGACCAGAACGTTGCTCGCCTTTGAGGGAAAAATCTCCAGAACGGAATTTTTTATACCAATTCTGACACGTGCGCTCTGTTAAGCAATTAGCACCATAAACTTCACATATCTTTTTGTGAGCCTGAGCAGCTTTCTTTCCTTTACGGAAATGAAATAGTAAAATATGTCGAAAATGTTCGTTTCTGCACTCCATTTAAAATTAACCCACAACTAATAGCTTTAATAAAAATCACGCACTACTTGCTTCTGAAGTTACGTCAATGTGACTGGTATCACGCGACAAACGGTAAAGTACAGCACTAACATACGTTATACAAAAAATAAAGCAACGCTCTCTATCAGTAAAAACCGAAAGTACTTAGTTGCCAACCCAATATTTGAAGCGCGTTTTACATTTGAAATCGCTAGATTGGTGCAAAACAATATTGGTAGTTATTAGTTGTTGCATGAAGGTAGCCCAACTTATTGTAACAACCGTCTATTAGGACATTATCGAGTTCGATAATGTAACAGATGAAACTACTCGCGGTAAATATATAATAAAGTGTGAAGTTTAAACAGTGTTTTGTTTATTCTCCAGTTTAATGGACTTTCGCAAAGTAACGACCTCAGCAATCAACTATTTAAACACAATTATACAAATGTCACAATGTATTTACATTAATTAAGACCTCTTTTCTGAGAATTAGTATAATATATTTACATTAATCTTTACTTGAATGAAATTAAAATAAAAATATTCTTTTCAAAGAGTTACGTGTGCAATTGTAGCTCCAAAAAAACTGAGGTTGGATTAATATTATAATAATATAGACGCCCGTTTTCCAACTTATATTAGGTGATACAATAAATTTCCCTTTTTTAGTAGACGGATAGGATTTTAACGCATGCACGATCTAATTACCCACCATGTCCGCTGCCATTAAACGGAAACATAAAATGTAATTTGAAAAACATGTTGGCCGGTGGCGAACTGAATCACATTGTTTTCAGAATAACTCGTGAAACGTTTAGTGTAAATTTTTTGTCACGAACATTTATAAAGTGACTAATAGATTTACATTACAATGTTAGGAAATATTACATCGTCATAACATTCATTACTAGAGTTGGGATGTCGTCCCGCGGGCTAGGTCGGACTGAGTGCGCGCCTCCACCAGTGTAATGTAATAAAACAGATGAAGTATAGAATTATAAATTAATATCGAGCGGATCTTTATATAAAAGATGAACGTATAAGTATGACAGACTTGTGTAAGGGAAAAACAAGACCATTGGTTGACGTAATGCGAAAGTTTATTGATGAATTTCCCTATTTATGTTAGAATGGTGCTGAGATACTGTAAAGTTTGCGATAAACCGTTGATGTGCTGGGACAAATACGATTGTAAATAACATCTAAAGAGTGTACAGCACCAAAATAAGACAAATAACGTCCCACCAAAAACGCAATTTATGTTTGATTACTGTTCAAGATGAAGAATGCCTGTGATTTGAGATTACATCTACTCGATAAGCAACTGTTTCCTGATTTCTAGAATAAATACTATTCCAAGTGGAAGTTACTATCCCGGAGAACGTTACAGAGCCATATTCCAACTGTGTAACGACATCGAAAACATGTTCAAAGCTGTAGTAAAAGATAAGCAGCTGTGATTATGTGTCAGCGAAACGACAGATCGAAGAAAACATTCTATTTTGATTTTATAGTACGTATTCTAGAGCCTGTTAAAACGACATTTCCCACAAGCTAGCAAAAGATTAGAAAAGTGCACTGGTGAAGCAATTACGAAGGTAGTGCTGGAAACGCTAAAGAATTTCAGCTATAAACAGACCAACTGTTGATGTTTGTGAGTGATGGTGCAGTGACAATGTGTAGTGTCGTCCCTTTACTTAGAGACAGGTGTAAAATTCATGCTTTACACCTTGTAGCACAAAGTATTCGACGATATTATCCAGAAGTGGATGCATTCATTTCAAATACAAAGTGTTTTTGAAATCTCCCAAACGAATTCAAGAATTCTATAAACGTTGCCCTGATATTCCTAAGCCACCAGAGCCAGTTCTCACACGCTGAGAAACATGGTTGGAAGCATCTTTTTATTATTGCGAGAATTTCCAACAAATAAAATCTGTGGTTGTACGATTCAAACCTAACCAAGCTGCAGTAATTAATAAAAGCAATAAATGATTTGACAATACTTCCACTGAAACCAGTTCATTTGATTCAACAGAAAGATTTTAAAACACTGGGTCGTCGGTAGTGGATTCAATGCAAATTATGAACGATGTAGAAAAATTCGAGAGTGTTATAAACAAAGATTTTGATTTTACTAGATTAAGACAAATTTGTGATGGTGCGTGTATAGATTCATTATTTATTTCTAATGATTACTTTAATTATACGTGTGTTACACCTGTAGATGCCGAGCAATCATTTTCTAAATATAAGAACATCTTTCAGCACGGCGTACGTTGCTCTCCAAGACAAATGTAGAAACTTTCGTCATGCTGCAGACATTTTGTCAGTCTTATCCATTTGGTGCTACACAACAACACTTATGGATAATATAAGTGTTATTTATAAAACAAAACACTGGCCATGTTACGATCTTGGCCTGCAGGAAAAATATCCCAACTCTATTCTTTACGTACAGTAGCGGACAAAAGTTAAGCAACTGTACCTACTAAATATCTCTATTATAGCCAGAAACATAATGGAAACGAACGTGATCGCCATATCATCAAATTGAAAAATTGGGACTTTTATAAAGATAAAATCACTTATTTGGTGTTTAATGCTTTATTCTAAATAATGAAAATCTTACAAAATACCATATAACATATAATTTATAGGTGACATAAGTTAAGCAACCTTTAACGTACTAGTAACGAAAATGACATCATAAATGTATTTAAATGAATATTAATATTTCGTCGCATAACCTTTATTTTCAATAATAGCTGCGCACCGTCGAGGCATTGATTCGATCAAATTGGTAAGTATTTGTGGATCAATTTGTTGCCACTCGATTGATAACGCCTTATAGAGTTCATCTGCGTTACAATACGTTTTATTAAGCCTTAATCTTCTATCCACAATCTCCCACAAGTTCTCTATCGGATTCAGATCCGGCGATTGACTTGGCCAAGAAAGAACATTAATTCTTTGCCTACTTAGCCACTCCTTAACGATCCTAGCCGTGTGCTTAGGGTCGTTATCGTGCTGAAAATACCATTTAAGTGGCATATTCCATTCGGCAAATGGCAACATAGTATTTTCCAATATATTTTTGTATACAAATCTATCCATAATACCATCTATGCGATGTAGTGGACCTACACCATTACCAGAAAAACACCCCCAAACAATGACATTGCCACCTCCGTGCTTTACGGTTTTCGTGTAATATTTTGGATTTAATCTTTCTCCTTTAGGACGCCTTATATAGCAAATTCCATCGCTGCGAGAGATATTAAATTTGGATTCGTCGCTAAATAAGACAGTTTTCCATTTTTCTACAGACCAAGATGCGTGTTCCTTCGCAAAACGTAGTCTCGCTGCTCTCTGTTTTTGTGTTAACAAAGGTTTTTTCGCTGGTCTTCTACTGTATAATCCGCCGTCTACTAAACGTCTGCGTATAGTACGTGCGCTGACATTACAATTTACAGTACATTTTATTTCCTGAGCACTTAGCCATGGATTTTTCTTGCATAGGCGACGAATTCGGTGATCCTCTCTGTAAGTGGTTTTTCGCGGTCGTCCAGAGCGAAATTTTGTAGCCACCGTACCTCTAGCTTCATATCTCTGTATCATTCGGGACACTACCGATTTGTCTATGTCGAAACTTTCGGAGATACTTGCTTGTGAAACACCTTTTTTATACTGCTCAATTATTTTTACCTTTATATCGTCTGAATACACTTTCCGTGACATAATTGATTAAGCTATTAACAAATGCGTCACGTACGATCTCAATCCTCTCGCCTACTAACAAAATAACACGCCTGACAACCGCGACACAGACAAATAGGGGGTTCCCAGAAGTGTTGTGTATCAAGTTGCTTAACTTTTGCCGTCTCAGTTTTTTGCTTCATTACAGTGATAAAGCACAACTCATGTTTATAGTTATAAAATGTACATTTTTGTATGAAAGTAAACATATGTGATATATACAGAATAGTATCATCCTATTATAATTTGATTATTTTATGAATTGTAAATAAAACTAGTATTTTTGTAGAGTTGCTTAACTTTTGTCCACTACTGTAGATGCACTACAATCGTCAGATTGAAATTTAGGCGTGACCAATACCTAGCTCGCCTCTATGAAATTGATATTATAGTTACCAGAGTGTGAATATGGATTTGAACGTCTAGATTTAAATAATATTTTATTAGTTTGTTAATTGAATAAAAATAAAATAAGGCATAAATGGTTTCATTAGTAAAATGTACCTCCACGCATTAATATTGTTGTTTTATTGTGTTATAATGGTAGATGTATTCAGGATCTTGTAATTCGTTTGATTTTGCAATGTACAATAAGGATGATCTGGTAAGGGTTAGGACCTTCCCTTATTCTTCGTATGTGGGTTTCCTACTATCGAAATGTAAAATTCGTTCCCCTATTATTTTTCAAATTTTTTTCTCTATCTACAGTAAGGTTACAGTCATAAGTTACTGGCAACGGGCGTTGATTCCGATGTCAGAATAATTATCATTACATAGATCGAATTAGAATGATTTTCATTATTCACTTATGAGATGAAATTCATATTTCCGCGAGCGGTGCTGTACATTAACACACAGAACAAGCCGAGATTGAAGAAACCAAAACCGCGCACCGGTACGAAATAAGGTTACCATCTCTATATCACCCCATTTCCACAATCATAAGCGCACACACAGTTACACACGAATATAATCCGCTATACATTGAGCGCATGTGTTCGAATCACTATCTCCACACAGAGATAATAAGACAGACAATATCAACAAAATACACAACAAAACGGGACTATCATCGCATTAAAACGCGCTTTAGTGGACCGTATAAAGTGAACGTCTCCCAGCTCGACTAGAACATCAGTCAGTTCGTGTGCAGCTAGTCAACGATAACTGTTTTAATAGCACAAGAAAGAAGATACGTGTACCTGTGTGTGTGCACTCCGTTCCTGATTTCATTTCGTGTTTAAATTTTCCGATACTCTTATTGTTGGCGTGTGGTCTATTTTTTTTTTTAAATAAAACATCTCTAAAAGTGGAGTGCAGTGAACTTCGGTGAAAAAATTGTTTATAAATATACTTGCTTAAGTGTATAAACTCCACGAAAGGTGTATAGGCCATTGCTGTTGCTGTTGGTCGGTGTTACAAGGTTCTACTGCATGTGCGGTACACAAAGTAGAAACAACAAAGAACCTGCTTTTATAAATATAATACAAATACGGTCAATTGCTTGCTTAATAAATAATAACATAGAATCGCCCGAGACATTTCTCATGCGATCTTAAACAAATTCGTGAGTGAAATTGAATATTCAGCAACTAAAATTTTACGTGCACTTAGAAGTTTAAAGAACTAATCGAACAAAAACTTTACAAAAATGGGACAAAGTGTGTCGTTCACGGGCCACATGCGCTCATCGAATAAACAAACGGGTAAGATTTAACTTTCTTTGTGTTGATGCACTTACGGAAAGAAAGGTTTTTATCAGTAATATAATCTTGTCTATTGTTTGATTTTGTTTGTTTATTTCTTGGCTGTTCACTCAGCAGCATCTTACTATGTTTTTATCTAAACTTGTTTTGTTTGTTTGCCCTGCGTGTGCAATCTCTACTGCGTGTTCTAAAAATAATATCTCCGGTGGCATTGCGTGGATCTGGAATAAACGTTTTTCGTCCTATAAAAATTAGACAACTGGACGATAAGCTCTTTTATAATACAACAACATTTGCTATAATCTTTTAATGTATATTTACATATTTTATCCAATTTATACGATTTTTGTCCGTTCAGAAACGGTACAATGTAATTTTAAGAAATGTACAAAATTAAAACGAAAAATTTTAACAGCTTCGTGCTATGGTTAAATATTTGCTTTGTTTCTTCTAATTTCACAGAACATTTAGTTACAGTCGTAAATTACAATACTAGTTGTAAAGATCGTAAATACGTATGTACATACTTACACGCTCATATGTGTACATTCATGCATCAGCTTAAATAAACCATACAAATTTTAATCCCCTGCGAAATAAAGTGGATACGTTCGTATCCAACTAAAATTCAAGTTTTTGGTTTTATTTTTATAAGAAACGAGACAAAATAACGACTTGCCGTGATCAACTCTTTATTAAGATTATAATATAAGGATTAATATATATTTTTAAATAATATGAATTTATAAACTTGACTCTTTTTTATTGGAAATTTCGACCCATATTAAAAACATTTAATTTATATTAAGGACGTTTCGGGGGGAGAGGTCTCCTTTTTAAGTTATTTATAGAGCGGCGACGAAAGTGGCAATACCATAAGCGGTACGGTAGAACGGGCAATTGGTGCGCAGTGAATGAGATCATTCACATCAAATACAATACGGTTGACGGTTGGTGTTTAAGTGTAAATTATAAACTGCGGCGAAAGTGTCCGTAGCAGTGCCGTGTCTAGACTTATTCTTACACAATTAGTGCTTACCTAGTAATATGTAATTTCATAACCCTGGTAATGTGTTGTGGAAGTAACTGTACATCTGCATCATTGCATACGTCTGTACGATTGCTTCTGTAAATGACGTCCTTCGCGACGAGAAAATGTTTTTGTATAGAGAAAAAGATCGTTCGGCGTCTATTGATGTAATTTTGGCAGAAAGAAGCTGTTGTTGAAAATCATTCCAGGGCTCACTATTTGCACATTTGTCATAAATAGTTCGTAAAACATGCAAGTCCGGATTTTTTTTTAAAACACTTAATAATTTTTGATGAGCTCGTACACCAGCAGCGTCAGTTAAACTATGCAAATGAGCGGTCACATTTTGCACTATGCATAGTGATGCGTCTAAGGGCAGCGAATCGTTTTCGTTTTGAAGTTTTGTAATTGCTTCTACTAATGGATGGTAATTGTTATATACTGTATGCAGATCTTCCAGAATTTGGGGATTTTCAAATTGATGTTGACTGTCTCTGATTGCTTGGGATTCGGTTGGCCTAAATTTTGATATAACGGATTTAACTTTGTGAAAATTCTTATGGTAATAAAAAGCTGCATTTAGCCACGTGCCCCATCGTGTAAGAATGGGTTCCGGTGGTTCCGAAATATCTGGACAAGTTTTATGAAATTCTTTAAATCGTTTAGGGGATTTAAGAAACACTTGTTTGATGGATCCAATCAAATGATCAACGTTTTTATAACTACTTCTAACATTTTCAGCAACTAAATGAAGAGCATGGAGTACACAAGTTATGTGTATTAATTTAGGAAAAGTTGCTTCTTTTAGTAAACGGCCGAGTAGTAACATAGTAGCAGCACCATCTGTTACAAGCATGCAGACTTGAGTACTATGAATGTGAAATTTCTTTAAGGTGTTCATTATTATTTGCCGCAGTACATGCTTGAATACGTTTACAGGCTAACAAATAGGGCTGTGAAAATGTGTTGGCTGATAAAATACGTACGATTACGTTTATTATACTATTTTTTTTAAATCAGTAGTCTCATCTACAGTAATCCACACATTTTTATTATGCAATTCTCTTCAAATAGTTAATTTGCTATATTTTCAAGCCTCTCTCTTAAACGCGGCAAATGTTTCTGTAAAGTTCTTCTTGCAGGTAATTTATAATTTGGCAGATATTTATTCCAGAACACTTGAAAAGGGCGTTTGCTGATTAAACGAAGCGGCAAATTACATGCAGTCAACATAAATAAAAAATCATAAAGGAATGTTGCATAAGGTATTTCATTTCTTTTGTTCAGTGTATGTATTGCACTGTTCACATGTTTTTTACAATTGTCTTTCTTCCGTATTATAAGTCGCTTATTACAAACCAAACACAATACTGCACATCCATCATACTTTAAATCGGGAAATTCTGCTATGTATTTTCTAACCGACGTAGCAAACGGCACAGACTTTCGCGACATGTTTGTGTGAAGTTATTATAAACACTAACCGTGAACCGTATTGTATTTGATGTGAATGATCTCATTCACTGCGCACCAATTGCCCGTTCTACCGTACCGCCTATGGTATTGCCACTTTCGTCGCCGCTCTAGTTATTTATTTTCTTCAACCCGCAATACCTTTTACAGTTATGTATAGAGTTGGGATGTTCTCCCGTGGGTCTGATTCGCACTGAGTATGCACCACCCCCACCAATGTAATGATATAAAACAGAAGTTAGTACGGAGCGGATCTTTATATAAAGCGAACGTATAATTAAGTACGACGTAGGGAAAAAACGAGAACGTTGACGCAGTGCGAAAGTTTATTGATGAATTTCCCGATTTATATTATAATGGTGTTAAAATACACTTTAAAGTTGGCGATAAGCCGTTAATGTACTGGGACAAACGTGACTAAAAAAATCATATAAATGGCATAACATGAAAATATGAAAAATAACGTGCCACCAAAAACGCAATTTATATTTAAGTCACTGTTCAGGGTAATCACCTGTGATTTTAGACTTCATCTACTCGATAAGCAATCGTTTCATGACTTCTGTAATAAATACAGTCCCACCTGGAAGCTGCCCTAATGGAGAGCGTTACAGAACCATATGCTGTGCGTAACGACATCGAAAACATCATCAAAGCTATAATAAAAGATAAACAGCAATGGTTATGTGTCGACGAAACAACAAACCGAAAACTTCTATTTAGAATATTACAGTGCGTGTTCTAAATCCTGTTAAAGCGACATTTCCAATCGTATTAGCTAGCAAAAGATTAGAAAAGTGCATTAGCGAAATAATTATGAAGGTAGGATGCGCTAAAAATAATTCAACTTTCAACTGACCAACTATTGATGTTTGTGAGCGCTTGTGCAACATAGTGTAGGCCGGTTCCTTAAAGATAAGTGTGAGGGACTTTTACATGTAAACGTGTTTACGTGTAAAGTTCATGCTTTACACCTTGAAATAAAAAGTATTCGACAATGTTATCCAGAGATGGATGCATTAATTTCAAATACCAAAAGAGTGTCTTTGAAATCTCCCAAATGAGTTTGGGAATTTCGCAGACGGTGCCCCGGTATTCCTGAGCCACCAGAGCCAATTCTCACACGTTGGAGAGCATGGTTGAAAGTGGCTTTCTATTATTGCGAGAATTTTCACCGAATAAAATCTGTGGTTCTGCGATTCAACCCTAACGAAGCTCCAGCAATTAAGGGAAGCCAGAAAAGATTTGAAAATACTGCTGTTGAAACGAACTTGAAACAAATTTACAAATGGAAAGGTTCACTTGACTCAGTAGAAAAATTTCAATGTGTTATAAGTGACATAAAAAATATGTGCGTTGTAGAAAAGAGTGTTATAAACAAAGATTTCAAATTTATAAGATTAAAACAAGTTTGTGATGGGGCGTGTATTACATCCGTAGATGTTGAGCAGTCATTTTCGAAATGTAAAAACATCTTTTCAGCATGGAGTGCTTTGCTTTAACATCTGTTTAGTGATTATCGTTTTTTATATACGAGGATAGGTAGGAAAATCTCAAGAACGAGACAGAGGAAAACAAACTTTGAAGGAAACTCGTATTTATTTTTCTACAGTCGTCTTTTAGTCCTACACATTTAGTGTAACGCCTTTAAAGACCTTTCAGCCCTTCAGAAAGATAAGGACCACGTTTTAAGCTTCGATTAAATCAGTATTCAGTGAGAAATTCTTTCCAGTTAACCGTGTCTCCAGCTTCAGTAAGAAGAAGGAATCTGAAGGAGCTAAGTCTGAAGTGTGGTGAATACGGTGCTTATTTAGTTCGTTGAAACCATAATTCGTGCAATTTCACCGACGTGTAGGGCAGGGCATTGTCCTGGTGCTACAAAGACATTTTCCATTAATAAATGAGACCTTTTAACTTTGAACCTGTCTAATAATAATTTACTGTTATTGTTTTCCCGTCTTGAAAGTATTCATTAGAAAATATTGCTTGGGAATAATAAAAGATGGTAGCTATCACTTGTTCAGGAGACGGAATCGTCTTGTCCTTTTTTAGAAATGACACATCACATTTTTCCAATGCTTTAACTATTCTAACTTGGTAAAAAATTGTTTCAATTATGTTCGAACATGTCTAGACATTGCTGCAAAATGATTATTCTCACTTGCATTTGGTGTTTTGGCAGCAGACACGGTACTCATGCAAGCTTTATTATCTCCAAATGTTAAATGTTAATGTAGGATGTAATTTACACGGTCGTATGAACTTTTTCTGTTATCTCTCTCAATTCAACTCGACGAACACTTATTATGGTTTTAGGAATTTTTTGCTTCTTCATCGGTCCCTGTTTTTGGTCTGGCAGAACGTGGTGCTATCCTGTGTATTGATTTTACCGCGTTTAAATTTGACTAAGAACTTCATTTAACTCCGTTTTTTTATTTATTTAGCATTTAAGCTTTTCAAAAAAAAAAGAAGAAAAAAATGTGTCAGATATTGGGAAAGTAAAAGCCTTTTTATAATACTTGTGGTACAAAACTTGTCGACTATGTCGAGAAATGCTATAAAAGAGTATGAATATCGCCAGACTACCAGGTCGGCTGAAAAGTCCCCGATCTGACACATAGATGGCGTTACTGTTATTAAATCCATATGTTTTTTAGATAGTACTAACCTTCAAACGAAACGTGTCAAAATTTGACAGCAATCCGACCATTAGTTACTGAGATATTGCGTTAAGAGTGAAGCTACTTTTGTTATTTAAAAAAATGGAAAAAAAAGAATTTCGTGTGCTGATAAAGTACTGCTTTTTGAAGGGAAAAAATACCGTTGACGTTCCGGACTCTGCGCCAGGAAAATCAACCATAATTGATTGGTATGCTAAGTTTAAACGTGCTGAAATGAGCACCAAAGACAGCGAACGCAGTGGACGACCAAAAGAGGCTGTCACCGACGAAAACATCAAAAAAGTTCGCAAAATCATTTTAAATGACCGTAAAGTAAAGTTGATCGAGATAGCTGACATCCTAAAGATATCAAAGGAACGTGTTGGACACATCGTGCATGAATATTTGGGCATGCGGAAGCTCTGTGCAAAATGGGTGCCGCGCGAGCTCACATTCGATCAAAAACAACAACGAGTTGATGATTCTGAGCTGTGTTTGAAGCTGTTAAATCGTAATAAAACCGAGTTTTTGCGTCGATATGTGACAATGGATGAAACGTGGATTCATCACTACACTCCAGAGTCCAATCGACAGTCAGCCGAGTGGACTGCACGCGATGAACCGGCTCCAAAGCGTGGAAAGACGCAACAGTCAGCTGGAAAAGTTATGGCGTCAGTTTTTTGGGATGCGCATGGAATAATTTTCATAGATGATCTTAAAAAGGGCCAGTCCATCAACAGCGACTATTATACAGCGTTATTGGACCGTTTGAAGAATGAAATCGAAAAAAACGGCCCCATATGAAGAAGAAGAAGCTGTTTCACCAAGACAATGCACCGTGTCACAAATCAATGAAAACAATGGCCAAATTAAGTGAATTGGGTTTCGAATTACTTCCCCATCCACCGTACTCTCCAGATGTGGCCCCCAGCGACTATTTCCTGTTTGCAGACCTCAAGAGAATGCTCGCCGGGAAGAAATTTAGCAGGGATGAGGAGGTGATCGCCGAAACTGAGGCCTATTTCGAGGCTAAAGGCAATTCGTACTACAAAAATGGTATCGAAAAGTTGGAAGAACGCTATAATCGGTGTATCGCCCTCGAAGGCAACTATGTTGAATAATAAAATCGAATTTTGCCAAAAAACTGTGTTTTGCTATGGTAGACCGGGGACTTTTCAGTTCGACTGTTAAGTGTGCTAAAGTTGGAAGTTAACTGTAGAACAATAAATATTTTGAAAATACAGCTGTGCTTTCTCGTCAAACCAGTCACCTACGGCTGAAGATATTTGAAATGTATTAATTCAATCTATTGTGTAAGATGACCAGATTACTAAAGTATTTCGCTTCATTTTACAATCCACGTTCTTGCGAGAAGCTATATATAGTATAAAATAGGTGATTGATTCCATCCAATGGTGGAACTGTTTGTGTACGAGATCTAAAGGAAATTTTCCGAGTAGCCGCATTGCAATCGTAGTGACTATAGGTCAAGATACGTCTCATATTGTATTGTTCACAGTTATCGCGTATGTGCGAGGATTATTTATAGTAGAGTTGTTTTCGTTTTATTAAACAAAGACAGTAGACTGTGAAAACTCGCGTAAAATACATATTTATGTATGTAAAAGTTAGCAATGCAGAACAATAGTCGGCATTATACCGCAATAATTTTGCCTTGATGCTTATTGTTAAGGTTTATATTTAAATGGCGGAGAAATGTAGGTACATATGCACTTAATTTCTATTGATTCGTTTATATATCTTGTCATTTTGGCAATTAACTGTCCAAATTCTTTTATTTTTTTTTTGTTTCACTCGTATAACGTTCATACATACATCAAACAACTTTTGCTCGAGTGTTTTTCATATCAATTAACGATTCAAATCAACATATCGTTAGTAGTATGGATAATCAGTTTATTTTTATTTCGCCAAGGTGTAATTGAGTAAAATCCATGTTCATTAAAAATATAACTTGATGATAGTATTATTATCTTTGGAATTACGTACGTCTTATCACACTGCCACATTATTATTAAAAAATTGGAGAATATTGCGTAATAAATGCAACACATAAAAGTTAATTTATTTTTATAATAAATAAGAAAAAATAGCGACTCGACATGAACAACTGTTTATTGACATTATAATACAAAGGTTAATACCAGGGTAGCCGTTTATATTTCGGGAACTAGCAACACTATTAAGTGTCGAGGACAGGCGAGTGACCTGCCAACAGATAGAGGGTACTTCAGACCTAAATGCACCAGCAATTCGTTCGATTCTGCATGATCATTTGCACGTGAAGAAACTTTGTTCTCTCTGCGTGCCGCATCGACTGACTGAGGAGCAGATGCCACGACGTGTGACTTGGTGCCGGGAGATGCTAAAAAAGTTTAATAAGGGACAATCTCGGTATGTCAACAACATCGTGACAGGTGAGACTTGGCTGTACTATTACGATGTGCCGACCAAAGCTCAAAACAAAGTTTGGATCTTTGATGATGATCTGTAAAGAAGAAAATGATGGCTGCATTTTTCAAATCGAGTGGAATTGTGGAACGCGTCATTTTGGACACATAGAAGACAGTCACAGCTAAGAGGTATACTAAACAGTGCCTGCCTAAAGTCATTGGATCTATGAAGAACCTGCGGCCAAAGTCAAGAATGGATACCTGGTTCCTCACCGTGCCAAAGTCTGCACCGAATATTTGACCACGACAGGATTGAAACTTCTCGAGCGCAATCCCTACAATCCAGATCCCTGCCACTTTGCACTGTTCCCGCATGTGAAAATGAAGTTAAAAGGGAGGCCGTTTTCCAGTGATGAAGACCTTCTGCGGGCTTGAGACAACGAGTGTGCTTTACTCCCTAGTGAAACTTGACAGAACTGGTTTAAAGATTGGTTTCGGAGGATGGAGAGGTGTATTGAGTGTAGAGGAAATTACTTTGAAAAAATTAAATAAACAAAGCTGTATTGCAAAACTTTCCTAGTACCCTTTGTAATAGAAACTTAAAACAGAAAAGCGTAAAAGCTGATTTAGAACTGTTAAAAGTTATTTAAGGTCTGTGAAGTATTTTGTATTTTATTACTGAAATAAATTTGAAATTGTAGCTGAAAATTTCAGAATATTTACTTTGTAAGTTTAATCTTACGTAAAAATGACAAAGTCAGTTTATAAAATTAAAGAATCGCACCATTTTATCTCAGTCGTGTACTTAGGTTTCGCGTCTAATTATAACATTATAGGAAGATTCTTTGTCTCGGGATAAAACGTCTACAATTCTTTGCACAAGTTAATTGTCTGTATAGTCTTTGTTTGAGTTGAACAATCTACAAAGAATGAGAAAAGAAAGAGACGTGTTAAATACTGCAATTATTTCAACTGTATTCTTTTTTCAATAATTTTTAGTACCGTCTAATAAAGTTATTAAAGCTGTAAGAATGTCCATGTAGGATTTTAAAAATTGCTGTATCAGATATTCTTATTTGCAATGACCGAAATGAAATTAATGATAAATCAATACCAAATGTCGATTTTTTGCTTTCACATGTCTTTTGGGCTTTTCCATTTTAACTTCCTTCAATCAACGACTCGCGTTTGTAAATATCATATTCTCTCAATTCAATAGGAATATTGCATTTTTTCGCGTTTTAAATCATTTTCGTAAAAACCGTGTACACAAAAGGGCGTGCATCAAACTTAGAGCGTGTTGAATTAAAAACGTGACAGAAACGTAATAAAGTAAGTTCATAAAACGTATCGATTGTATAATAAAGGGTTTTCCAATAGGAACTTGACAACTTTTAATTCAATTTGTGAACGCACCCTTTCACTAATCATCGAACTGTTACTGTCAATTTATTCAGTAAACTTAACATTTTCATTATGGTGAAGTACATGAACGAACAACGTCTGCAAATTATAAAAATTTACTACAGAAGTTCGGAGTCGGTGGCCGCTACTTTAGGAGCGTTAACTCCGATTTTCGGTCGTAATTCTCGCCCTAGTAGACAGGCAGTAACAAGTTTAGTGCAAAAATTTGAGTCTACATATTCGTTGTGTGATGTTACCGTGCCAGTGAGACAACGGGTTGGTCGAAGTGTCGAAAATATCGCTGCCGTTGAAACGTCCGTAGCAAATTATCCAAATCAGTCAATTCCACGGCGTTCTCAAGAGTTGGGCATCGCCCAGACCACTTTATGGCGAATTTTGCGTAAGGATCTTGGTTTACACCAATACAAGATCAAGCTGACTCAAGAATTGAAGCCGATGGACCATTTGAAGCGACGTACGTTCTCCGATTGGGCTCTGGAAAAGATGCGCCAAGATGATCAATTTCATCGCAAAATCATTTTCAGTGACGAAGCTCATTTTTGGCTCAATGGGTTCGTCAATAAGCAAAATATGTGTTATTCGTCGGGCGAAAATCCACATGTGCTTCATGAAACACCACTTCATCCACAAAAAATAACTGTTTGCTGCGGTTTGCATGCCGGCGGCGTCATAGGGCCATATTTTTTCGTTGACGATAATGATCGTCACGTTACTGTGAATGGTAATCGTTATCGCGCCATGATTACCGATTATTTCTGGCCCGAATGGGAAGATATGGACTCGGACAACATGTGGTTTCAGCAGGACGGTGCCACAAGCCGCACAGCACACGTTACAATCGATTTATTGAAGAGTAAGTTTGATTAGCGTGTTATCTTAAGAAATGGACCAGTCGATTGGCCGCCTCGTTCGTGCGATTTAACGCCTCTAGACTTTTTTCTTTGGTGCTACGTCAAGTCATTGGTCTATGCCAACAAGCCGACAACGTTGGAAGAGCTCTAAGCCAACATTGAACGCGAAATAGCAGCCGTTTCGGCCGAAACGTGCAAACGTGTCCGCGGTGGCCGTATGAACGAAGTCGAGTTCCATTCATAAATGTTTTGATTGTACTTCAACCCGATAATAAAGTTTTTGAAATATCCCAAATGGTCTGCATTTTATTTTGAAAAATAGTTGTCAAGTCCTTATTGGAAAATCCTTTATATCGTAAATGGATGGAGCCTAGACAGATAGAGGGAGAGAAATAGAGATAGTTATGCCGGTGCCCTTAGACACGTCATAAGTTCTTTGTACATCCTTCACTAATTTGTTAACACGTTACGTTGTCACCACAACTTTAAATTTAAGCCTCTGTCCTTACGTAACATATATTATATAAAAGACGAAGACCTATAATAAGCGCTGTTATAAAAGATTCATTCACTTTCAAAACGCTATATTCAGAAGTATTACTTACAAATATGAGTGATATTTATATAACCGCAAACGCACCAAGTTTTCTGCGTACTCTAAAACGTTCTATATGCCCTGGGTCACACGAAAAACATTCGTGCAGTAGTTGAACTCGTCCCGTATATTTTCTAGTGTCATTCTGTCAACTACACTGTCACTACAGCATTGACCCCGTTCCTTGAGTTCTTCTAGTATGTTTGGTGGTTGAGGTACAAAATCAAGGTCCTTAATGTGCACCTAAAGGCAGAAGTCATAAGGCATTAAATACTCTGACCTGGGTAGCCAAGGAAACAAAGCGAGGTCATCCACACTAACACGTCTAATCCAGCGATGCGCAGTTTCATCGTTCAGGCATCGACAACTTGAATGTTCTAATAAGTGGGTGTCCCATCCTGTTATAAGACAAAATTTCTGGAATCAGCAGCCAGTTTTAACTGCAATAGGTCCCAGTAACTTGCACCAGTCGCAGTCTTCTCGCAGAAGAGAAACGCCGCATACACTATGGTATTGTGTGTGAAATTGCACAAAAAACATTCACGTTTCAACTGTCACAATTGCTCGTGGATGCTTTAAAATAGCACATTATGACCATTCACGGTACCTAGAATGTAGCTTATCGCTGAATATCAATTAGGCGAAGAAATTGTCATTCTCCAATGCTTCCTGCATTTTGATGCAATATTTCAGTTGACGGACTTGATCATGCGGCGTTAGGTGGTGCAGGAGCTGCACACGGTACGGTTAGAAATGTAACCGTCGTCGCAAAATCTTCCACAAAGTTTGCTGTGGTATTTCAAGTTCGTAGCTTGTTCGGGCCGTCGATTATTGTGAACAAACCACGAATCTTTCTTTTCCACTGTTTCGTCTGGTATTTTTGGTCGACCGATTCTTTTACCTTTACACAAACAACCAGTGTTCTTAAATTGACGATACCATCGCAAAATTCGTTGTTTACAAGACAGTTCTTTTTCGTACTCCCTTCTCAAAGTGCGTTGAACTATTATAACAGACGAATATCTCGCATATTTTAACACGCTAAGATCTTTTCTTGTTTTGCCTCCAGTTTGGAAGGTGCTAAAAGATACTGAACTCGTGCTGCCACGTGGTGCACACAATACAAACTTGGTGAGTTTGCGATTCTTTTCATATATCATGCATATTAGTACGTATAATATTTTTGAATATATAACGTTTCGAAAATGAATGAGTCTTTTATAGGAGCTCTGTATTTTTGACAAGTTAGTAAAGGATGTATAATGGGTTATCATGTGATCAAATCACTGATATATTCTGTAGAATGTAATCATTTACGAAGCATTATATGTATGTTACGGATCTTTTCTCTATATTTATTTTCATATTTTATTGCGAGTTTTGAATAATAATAATAATAATAGAAATACAAGGACAAGGGTGATGGTAACAATTTATTATATTTTAACACCGGCTAGCAAACTGGATTAAACATATGACCTTACAATTACATAAAGTTGCTACTTCCTTTATAAGCAATAATTCTCAGGGCGTTTCAGATTACGAAGGGGGTGCACACGTATAAACACCTCTGTTATTTAAATAGAGGGGAGATAAAATATTTACGCGTTCAAAGAGTATTAGAATCGCTTTAGAAAAGCTTTCTTGTAAATAATAAGGAAGTAAAGAGGACAAAATTAACATTACACGTACAATTTTTTACCTTATATATTGTCTGTTTATGAGTATACGCATTAAATGCAATATATTGTATATATATATTGCATATACAGTAAAACCTGTCAATAACGGCCACCCAAAAAGCAAAATATATTGGCCGTTATATAAAGGTGTCCGTAATTGACAGGTTTTTCGTCCCACAAATAAAATACATAATTAATTTTAGGATTTGCTTTCTTTATTTTATTAATTAAAGTAAATAGTATATAAATACAAATATGTGTAAGAAAAACTAAAATTTTAATGTATTTACATATTATAGATAATATGACATCTAATAAATTATTTATATGTACATATTATTACAATATATTCATACGAAAAAACACAATTTATTAGGATTTTTTAAAGTATGTTTCAATATTTGTTTGCTTCACATTTTTTAGCTTCGATTTAAAAACTGCCGCATCACTTGTAAGTAAAATTTTAGAAACATCCATATAAATGTCACCATTGTTATTGCACAATAAATAATTTTGTATATCTCTTAATTTTGCACACACTTCACTCATACTAGATAAACTAGATTTTGGAGTTTCACATTCGTCCAGGTCACTATTATCAGAGTTATGTTCTTCATCATTATTGCACAAATCTTCAACAATTTCTGGAATACTGAAGTTAGGGCTCTCTGTAAGCACATGACGATCAATAGAAGCATATTCATCGAAATCCATCAAAAATTCGTTACGAACTGCAGGATATAGCTGGGCAAGGGGTATTTCGTCTTCTTCATCAAACATTGCGTCCTTCTGGATAACATCAGAGAATCCGGCCTTGGAAAAACATTTTTTAACTGTAGCAGGAGATACCTTTTTCCAAGCAGCTGTAATCCATACAAGTGCATTGGCTAAATTTATGTTTTTTTCAAAAATTTCAAAATCACATTCATTGTCAATAAACGTTAGAAGCTTTTTAATCAAAAAATTTCGGTAAATCAATTTGAAATTCTGAATTATTCCTTGATCCAAGGGCTGACAATACGAAGTGGTGTTTGGCGGCAGGAAGACTAGTTTAACATTTTCTAATGGAACTTTAGAATGTGAAGTGGCATTATCCAAGAAAAGAAGCACTTTTCTATTTTGTTTTTTCATTTTATTGTCAAATTTATGCAGCCATCTTGTCATAATTTCCGTTGTCATCCATGCCTTTTTGTTAGAAACCCATTCTAAAGGTAATTTGTCCACATGACTACCCTTAAAACAGCGAGGATTTTTACTTTTTCCAATTATTAATGGATCTTCCTTCTCACCTTCCATATTTGCACATAGTAAAACAGTCAAACGTTGTTTTGCTGCCTTCTTCCCTGCACAATTCTCACTTTTTAATGCAAATGTCTTATTTGGCATAGCGCGGTAATAAAGACCTGTTTCGTCGGCATTAAACACATCTCGAGGAGAATAATTTATTAAAATCAACGGTAACTTGGTTTTCCAGTCTTTTATATCGTCCAAATTAACCTCTGCGGAATCACCACAAATTGATTTAAAAGTTATACTGTGTCGCCGACAGAAACTTTCCAACCATCCATTAGATGCTGCAAAATTTTCCATCTTTAAACTGCTTGCTGTCTCCAGTGCTTTTTGTTTAAGTAGCGGCCCAGATATTGGAATTACTTTATTTCTGGCTTTGCAAAACCAATTGTAGACGACTTGATCCACTGCCAATCTTTCCGACTTCGGAAATTTTCGTTTTAGCTCCATGTTAACACCTTCCTCGACCATCTTTTTTAATTCACCTTTATTTTTCATAATATCGTTAATTTGTGTTTTTCCAACCCCATATTTTTCGGCCAACTTTCGCGAACTTAACGCATACTTTTCACTTTCCGCGATTATATTTATTTTGTCTTTTAGCGACAAACGTTTTCTTTTTTGCGACATACTTAATTAAGAACCTTTCGAATACGGAGACAACTTTAAACTGAATTGTTTCCTTTAGAATAATAAAGTTTAAATCGAAAAGGGTGAATTACTACCAGGTAATAGGAAACCCCGGGAAACCCCGACAATTCGTATTAGGTATTTCCGTCAATAAAGATATACATGTCATAAATAGTCCGGCCGACATTGGCAGGTAAATTTCTATGAAAATAGGCCGTAAAAGTTTGGGTTATTTGGCCGCGGCCATTTTACAAAGGTGGCCGTAATTAACGGGTATTTGTGTATGGGAATTTCCTTATAGTCGATTCGGGGAACTTTGAAACTCAGGTGGCCGCTTTAGTCAGGTGGCCGTTAACACAGGTTTTACTGTATATATATATATATATATATATATATATATATATATATATATATATAATATATATATAATCCCAGTACTCGCATTATTACTTTTTGGCAAATAATTGACTGATACGCTTCGTATAAGACAACTCACGTATTCTCTGAGTAGAATGGCCTACTATACAGGTGTAATTCTACATTTTTAATGCCTCCTCTCTATCTACTCTGAAGCTCAACTATCTAACCGAGCTCCTAGACCCAAGCCTAACTTGTCAGCTCTCAAACCCCACTAACTATCGTTAAAATTCCCAGGCTGTTTATCAAATTACCAGTTTCTGTCACGCACTCTAAACATATAGGAATTATCCTCTTCCACACACTTAGGTTATTATTTCTAAGTGCATATTATGAACTTAGACGATATACATAATACATTCAATAAGTAAATTGTAAAATGAAAACCTTTCTAGGTATACATTAAAGAAAATACATAATAGATTTAATACCTAAAATTTAGATGATAGGATTATATAAATTAAACGTTCTTTTTAAATGGACCCGACAATATACTAAATAGGAAAACATAAAATAATGACTATAAATGTATCAATAAAACCTTTCCGGGAATACATTTAGGAAAGTACAAATATACATACTACTGTGGGCAAAAAATAGTAAGACTTTGTTCATAATTTTTAAATTCTTAATTTATTCTTCCAAATCTATTTCGTCTCCCTCAAAGTAATCCTCCCTGGCCCCAATACACTTGTGCCAACGTTTCTTCCAATTCTCGAAACAGTTGTTAAAGTCAATTTCAGGAATAGCCTTCAATGCGTGTAGCGATTCACGTTTAATGTCTTCAATTGACTCAAAACGGTTTCCCCGGAGCGGTCGTTTGAGTTTGCTAAATATCCAGAAGTCACACGGAGCTAAATCAGGCGAATACGGTGGTTGCGGCACGATATTGGTTGAAAATTTGGCGAAAAACTCACGAAGAATTAGTGCAGTATGCGACGGTGCATTATCGTGGTGCAAAAACCAGGAGTTGTCGGCCCATAATTCTGGCCTCTTTTTACGAATAGCATTGCGCAAACGACGCATAACACTCGATAATCGAAGAAAACTATCAATATAACCTTGATTTTTGACTTGCTTTGACGTGGTTTTTTGGGTTTCGGCTCACCTTTGATACGATATTCGACCGATTGATCGTCTGTTTCCGGGTCATAAGCGTAGATCCAAGTCTCATCTCCGATTATGATGCCTTTCATTTTGTCTTGATAGTCGGAAAGCATTGTTTCACAGACGTTAACGCGACGCTGTTTTTCGAAAAAGGTGAGTGATTTTGGAACAAATCGTGCTTTCACCTTTCTTAGGCCCAAATGATCTTTCAAAATGGTTGTCACTGATCCTTCCGATATTCCAACGATGCCAGTAAGGTCTCTGACTGTTAATCGTCGATTCTGAGCACGAATTCCTTGATTCTATTGACGTGTTGATCATCAGTTGATGTTGATGGCCGTCCTGGACGTGGTTCGTCATCAACGCGTTCTCGACCCTCTTTGAATAATTTGTACCAATCAAAAATACTTGCTCGCGACAAACAATTATCACCGAAGGCTTTTTGCAACATTCTAAATGTTTCGGCACCAGAAATTTGATTCCACACACAAAATTTAATGGAACTTCTTTGTTGAATAATTTCACTCATTGTAAAAATCGCCGAATGCACTTTTTGTACTTCAGAAAGACAAGCGTATACTAAACACTAATGATTATTTTGATGTGACATTTGGCACAGTCATACCAACCTAGAAAAAATATTTCGGCGAATGGGTTTTCGCACGAAATTTAAATTAAAAAGTCTTACTAATTTTTGCCCGCAGTAGTATACTTAATACCTAATACGAGGGAACGTTTTTATATTCGTGGAATGGGGGACAAGGGGTGGAAATAAAAAAACCAAATTATTTTTCTTTTTCAATATATTCACCTGCAAGACGGATACATTTTTCACATCTTTCAATTAATTTATTTATACCCTCATAAAAAAATGATTTCTCTTTATCTGCAAAATACGCCGAAACTGCCTCCTTGACTTCATCATCGGCAGTAAATTTTTTACCCCGCAGCACTTTTTTCATTTTCGGAAACAGGTAATAATCACTCGGGGCCAGGTCTGGGCTGTAGGGTGGGTGATTCACAATTTCGAAGCCCACCTTATGCAGGGCAGCTAACGCAACGCGGCTCTTGTGGACGGGCGCGTCGTCGTGCAAAAGCAGAACACCTTTTGTCAATTTTCCCCGTCTTTTCTCTTTAATGGCTTCTTTTAGTCGCTCTAATATTGAAGCGTAATATTCTCGGTTACAGAAACACCTTTACTGATAATCAATCAACAATATTCCTTCCGAGTCCCAAAATACCGTTGCCATGAGTTTTCCAGCTGATTGTGACACTTTAAATTTCTTGGGAGGTGCTGTGCCTTTTTTATGCCACTGCATGGAGTCTTGTTTGGATTCAGGTTCATAATGTAACCCCCA
>JAVIWB010001086.1:0-10140 GCA_031893035.1 Dermolepida albohirtum
GTAAAAACGGCGCCATTGTGATCAACGATTTGTTTGTTTCCTGCATTCGTTGAGAGACTAGTAGGGGTATGTACTATTGTCATTGTGTGTTGAGGTGGGCGTGTATAACAGTATTTGTTTATGCATTTTTATAGTCTTTTTACCAAACATACCATATATATATATATACGATACGAATTATAGTAATTATTATATTTAGCAGTACAAATCATCAACGAATTAACTTACGTATGTATATTTGTCAAAAACGTATGACTGTGTTTTTCATATAGCGTTACTAACACCTTAATTCTTTATTACTTAAAGCTGTTACTGAATTTTATAAATGACATTTGCTTGATACTTCATTACTATGTAACGCCCCTCTACATTATACCCTAGTGTAGACAGTAACACAAAGGTTCGTATTGCTGACCTATAAAAAATAAAAGCTCGTCACTACTCCTAAGGAAGAAACTAGTCTGTTAATTCGGAGAGTAGTGAGGGTTGCTATTATACATAAAATATCAAAATATCAACTATGCTGAAAATGTGAAGAAAATTATAGCAGAAATTTGTCAGCAAACTTGAAAAAAGTAATAAGTGACATTGACAAAGGTTAAATATATAAACATACGAGGGTAGTTTGACAAGTAGTGAGAATGGAAAAGAAAAACGAATTTTTTAAATACAAAATAATTTTTATTTTTCAATATATTCTCCTAAAAGAGCAATACATGTATTCCAACGGTGCTCCAATGCCCTTATGCCATCTCTAAAATGCGATTCCGGAAGGCCTGCAAAATACTCATTTACGAAGATGATAAGTTCGTCGTTAGACGAACATTTCTTTCCACCTAGTGCCGTTTTCAATATTGGAAAAAGGTG
This sequence comes from Dermolepida albohirtum, assembly GCA_031893035.1. Taxonomy (NCBI): domain Eukaryota; kingdom Metazoa; phylum Arthropoda; class Insecta; order Coleoptera; family Scarabaeidae; genus Dermolepida; species Dermolepida albohirtum. Next base: position 868 of record JAVIWB010001086.1, read on the forward strand.
GAAGTCGGAAGGGGCTAGATCCGGCGAATGAGGCGCATGAGGTACTAATTGGAAATGCAACTCGTGGATTTTTGACATCGCAACTGTGCTGGTACGCGAGGGAGCGTTGTCTTGGTGAAACAGAATCTTTTTCTTTGCCATTCCTGGTCGTTTAGCACGAATCTCAACATTTAATTTTTGTACAAGTTCTGCATAATATTGTCCGTTTATTGTGGCACCTTTCTGAAGGTAATCAATGAGCAAAATGCCCTTCGAATCCCAAAAAATTGATGCCATCACCTTGTTTGCCAATAAAGTGGTTTTCGCTTTCTTTGAAGGTGCAAAACCACGTTCTAACCATTGTTTCGACTATTGTTTAGTTTCGGGTGTACTGTAGTGTATCCAAGTTTCACCGCAAGTAACAAATCACCTACAGAAATCAACCGGATTCCGCTTATAAAGGTCCAAACACTCATTGGAAATGCGCAAACGAGTGAACTTTTGATCAGTCGTAAGCAATCGTGGCACCCATCTTGTCGAAAGCTTGGAAAGGCCCAATTTTTTCGTTAAAATGTGGTGTAAGCGTTCTGTTGAAATGTTTACCATGTCAGCTATCTCTCTCACTTTGAGTCGTCGATCTTGCGTAATAATATTATGGATTTTTATAATCATTTCCTTAGAAGTCACGATTTTGGGTGCTCCAGAGCACGCTTCATCAATACAGCTTGTACTACCACGTTTAAATTCATATACCCATCTACTTATTGTGGCGGATGATGGAGCAGATTCACCAAATGTTTCCCGTAATTCATCATTTATTTCGGTAGCTTTCATGCCCTTAATTACGAAGCTTTTAATCACCGCACGATACTCTGCTTTTTCTATTTTAACAAAACGACGTGTTGCTTCTTTTTCAATAAGTTATCAAAAATAAACTAATCAACCGATTTATCTAAATATCGGAATGTAAACATATAAATAGTTAACCCAAATTACAGTGCATTTGTTTTATCAATTAGAGCGCCACCTATGTGTCATTCTCACTACTTGTCAAACTATCCTCGTATTAGAAAAACCGGCAATGACTTTCCTGTACATCTGGTGCATATATAATTACAAGATTAATAGATTTTCAATCGAATAAATTAGATTAGAGAAAAGTATCTTGGTATCGAAGTAGTCATAATTAAAAGGTTCTGATATTTAGGCATAAGCAGAAATTGGTGTTTCGATAGGTTTGCAGTATTTTCGCTTGTATATATTGCCGCGAATTTCATAGCTGACAAAATATCTGTAACACGTACTTTTCAAATATATCAGTAAAACTGGAGAAAGGTATCATGACTGCACTATCTCTCAAAGGGAGCCTTTCGGTTATAGGTCATAAATATTCTGGGGTGGCAGTTGCTTTGGTAACCGCACAGAGTTCATTTCTGTTCGTTAATGAATACTGAATACTACCTACAGAATATTATTCAAGACTATGTAATGCCTTTTGCAGCATTTTTAGGCAACAATCACAAGTTCATGTAGGAAATGCGAGGTTCCACATTGCTAGACAAGCTTTTGGATTACTTACAAGAGGTCAATATTCAAATCATGGACTGGCCTTAAATCCAATTAAGCATATTCGAGATGCTAATGGAAACATCACTAAGGTGAAATACACCGGCTCTTTATAATCTCAGGAATTGGAACAAGACGTTCTTTTTGAGTGAGAAAATATTTCCCAAGAAGTAATCCAAAATTTGGCAGTGAGCTTAACACGGTGAACACAAGCACGAGTTATCAGAGCTAGACGAAGTGCCGCGAGTTATTAACTTTTATTAAGTTATATATATATATATATATATATATATATACCGTGATTTCATATTAAAATGCTACAAACACCGTATCACCGTATCATCATTCGGGTCTAGTAAAGTGGTGGGGCGCGAGTCAGTCGAATCACAACAACGACTGACTACAGATTACAGATTAAGTAGTTGTTCGTGGTACTTGGCAGAAGGTCTATCACTGACTGTCCAAATTGTTTACGTCCAAAAATTAATAAATTACAATTACTTTTAACTGTACAATTAGGTATTTTTACAAGTTTCGCATTGAACTAAAAGACGTTTTCTAATAAAACGTTTAAAAATAAAAAAAACCCTTAAAGAAGCTAAAAAATAAAATAACTTCTCGGAACTTAAAAAATACTCTTTAAACAGAAAATAAATATAACTTTCCAAAACTTATAAAATACTTTTTAAATACAGAAAATAAATTCATTTAATTAAATTCTCAAATGGCCCTCCTGCTTGCGCTAAACAGTACTCTAATCTATTATGAAATTCATTTCGAACATTGGCCAGTACAAGAGGATTAATAATTTGGAATTGGTGTTCGATATTAACCCGTAATTCTTCCAAATTATTAGCCCTTTCGTCTTGATGCCCATATAACTTTGATTTTATGTAACCCCATAAAAAAAGTCATTAGGGGCTAAGTCTGGTGACCTTGGTGGCCAGCGAATTGTACCACTATTAGATATAACTTTTTGTGGGAATATATTATTTAAATATTCATTCACAATTCTAGTTCCATGGGCCGGACAACCATCATGCTGGAACCATACGTTCTCTAAATTGGGATTAATAGTTTTCAAAGCAGGGACAATGTCGTTTCGAAGAAGATTCAAATATATTTCCCCATTTAAATTTCGTTCGATAAAGAATGGACCAATAATATTATTCCCATAAATACTAGCCCAAACATTCAATTTTTCAGGATACTGTGTCCCCGTATTCAATTGTCGATACTCGTTTTCAATAGACCAATATCGAAGATTCGACGGATTGTGTTTACCGTGCAACGGAAACGTGGATTCATCGGTAAACACGATAGTCTCAATGAAGTGTTCATTCGCATTTACACGTTCTATTACAGTTTCACAAAATTCCATTCTGCGGTGTTGATCAGCATGAAAAATTTCCTGATGAGTTTGGTATTTATAGGATGTGTATTTACTTTTCTTTAATATCTTATGAACTTTACCCATGCTAATACCTATCTCTTCTGATATTTTTGATATAGTAATATTGGAAATTTCTTCGACCATTGCGCACACCATGACTTCCTGCATTTCTTTATCGTTATTTATTCTCCGTATTTTATGACATTTACATCCCAAAATGCAACCTTCTGATTAAGACTTTTTAACTACTAATGATATTGTTGTTAATGCAGGAAAATGACGATCTACGTACTTTTCAAAGAAAAGGCGCTGGATACGCCGTAAAGAATTACCTTTCAAAGCCCGCGCCCCACCACTTTACATTCTGATTGTTATTCGGCAGCTAGACCCGAATATAATGTGTTAAAATGAATGCAAGGTATATGCCACCTCTCGATAGAGAGTGGACTTCACTACTCTTCCATTACATTGTTGAATTATTTACCGGAATTATTTAAAAAAATTAAGGTATTCTCAATATTTAAAACAAGAGTTCGTAATTTCTTAATTGACATAGAACCGAACAGTATATTTGAATATATAAATCGTAGTTCTCTACAGTAAGATTATGATGTGTAAGAATATGTTTTAACACATACATATGTAATATATCTGTCACGACGTTTGCATTTTCTTTTCTGTACAATTAATTGCAATAAACTTATTATTATTATTATTATTATATACAAAGGGTACTAGGAAAGTTTTGCAATATGACGCCACAATGAAGCGCTGGAACCTGCTTGTTGCTGCATGTTGAGACACGTTCATACGTGCATAGTAGCCGCCGCGCCATGTCGATGGGCTCAGTTATTCATTAGCAGTGAGAGTGTAAAGTGCTTGCGATTGCATCGTGGTCACGTAATGAGATAAGGGCGTCATAATTTCGTGCGTGGTTTAAACATAGACCAGTGCTTCGAAGAAATAACTCTTGCACTAGGTAATGTTTGTCTACGTCGCACAACGACGTTCAGGTGGTATAGAGAATTCCTAAGGGGAAATTTAACTGTGGAGGATGCTAAGAGGCCGTGAGTAACGGTGTAAAACGTTACTACTTTGAGGAAAATGCTTGGCGAGGACAGACGAGTGACATATTAACAGATAGAGGGTACTTCAGGCTTAAATGCACCAGCAATTTGTTCGATTCTGCATGATCATTTGTACGTGAAGAAACTTCGTTCTCTCTGAGTGCCGCATCGAGTGACTGAAGAGCAGATGACACGACGTGTGACTTGGTGCCGGGAGATGCTAAAAATTTTAATACGGGACAATCTCGGTATGTGAACAACATCGTGACAGGTGACGTGACTTGGCTGTACTATTACGGTGTGCCGACCAAAGCTCAAAACAGAGTTTGGGTCTTTGATGATGAGGACAGAAGAAAATGACAGCTGAATTTTTCAAATCGAGTGGAATTGTGGAACGCGTCGTTTTGAACACACAGAAGACTGTCACAGCGTGGCATATTGAACAGTGCCTGCCTAGAGTCATTAGATCTATGAAGAACCTGCTGCCAAAGTCAAGAATGGATAACCTGGTTCCTCCATCACGATAGCTCCAGCTCACCGCGCCATAGCCTGCACCGAATATTTGACCACGACAGGATTGAAACTTCTAGAGCACCCTCCCTACAGTCCAGATCTTGCTCCCTGCGACTTTGCACTGTTCCCGCATGTGAAAATTAAGCTAAAAGGGAGGCGGTTTTCCAGTGATGAGGACCTTCTGTGGGCTTGGGACAACGAGTGTGCTTTACTCCCTAGTGAAACTTTGCAGAACTGGTTTAAAGATTGGTTTCGGAGGATGGAGGGGTGTATTGAGTGTAGAGGAAATTACTTCGAATATATATTATATTATATATATTATAACTTCCGCGGTCTTTGTCCATACTTTCTTCATCAGGGTTTCCAGCCAGGAACCACGTTCCCGGTCATTGTGGTATCGAAGCTTCGTCACAACTTGTATGGGACATCTTCAAGGCTTGCTATTATTGACGCCGTTGTCACACGGAGATCGATTTTCAGTTTTTCAATCCATTTTTTTTTGTTCATTGAAGTTCTTGGTTTACCGAAACATCGTTTTGTTTCTGAATTTGTAATTGAATATATTTTTTGTACATTTTCCCATTAAAAGCGAAGATAATCGATGCACTGATGTTCAATTTTCTCCAGTCAAATTGTCCTTTGATGTTAAAAAATAATTCACCAATCAGACAATTTTGTAAACGTTGTATAAAATTATTTAAATGGTGCGTCAACTTTGAACATGAGTTTACGTACGTACATTTTTTTTACTGTAAAAAATGTAAATGAAAAATTACATATCGCGTGGCTGATAAGTGTATTTCTGTGTTTTACAGGGAATCTAATCTAGATAAAATATTAAGTAGGAGATTTTAAGCACCGAAAACTCAAAATTATGCCAACTAATTGAGAAACCATTTATTTCACAAGCGATTAGATATTAAAGGTTAATGAAGTGTGTGATTTAATTGAAAAACAATTGAAAGTAAATTAATTATGGAAGATAAGAACATGTATATAAGTTTCAATAGTGCTGTATGGTAATCATAATTTGAATAGTCAATATGAAAAGCCTAATTATAATTTTAGTTTTGGTGTATGATATTTGTTGCAATAAAATAAGTAGTTTTTATTCTATTTTTATTTTTTAGGGCTGTCGTTACCGGGCAGGAATATTCATTCCCTGATGATTTTTTATTCGGCGTTGCTACAGCGTCCTATCAAGTTGAAGGAGCTTGGAATACAAGTGGTGAGTTATAAATGATACTAAACTAAATCGTGTAGTTTCTGAGTTTGAAATTTAAAATCAAACTAAATATTAATCCACTACAATTTATCAATGATGCTGTTGTTGCAATATTTTTATACCTAATGTTAGTCGCATCACTCTATCCTAAATTCTTGATTTACTGTACTAAATGATTCATGAGATAACGCACTTCTGGAAGTATAACAACGGCAACTCATACGTATGGATTTACAAAATTTTGTGATTGGATATATGTATTACCTCCTTCTTTCGAAATGCTGTATTTATGTGTGACGTGTTAAGGGGTTAAATGTCCCCTTAATTAATAGAACTAAATAATAATAGAGATATTATTTAATAGAGAATATATTTATTTACACGTGATGGTTAGTAAATTTATTACGAGCACGTGTCCGGCTAGCTGAAGCGCTGTAATAAACGTAAATAAAAAAGAATGTAATGTAATGTGAGGAGTTAATAATTAGTAATTGTGTGCAATGAGCATCAAAAGTCCAGCATGTGCGTCAAGTTGAAAGAGAGATTATTAGTGGAAATAAAACAACAGGGCTTTCCTTATTATTTTATTCACTAAATAAAATTAATTCTTAAAGCTCGAGTATATTAAATAAAGATAGTTAATAAGAGAGAGCAACAAATAAAATAAGATAAGTGTAATGGCAAAGCTGTAATAAAGGCAAATCTAAAGATATTAAGTTATTTAAGAAAATATAAAAAAGGGTTTAAAATATGTATCGGACGATACGTAAAATACTTGCGGTTTGCGTGTGTATATCCTGGGCCAGGATGTTATGTATATTTTGCGGTCGCAAAATAAACACGTGGACACAAGTTGCGCGGGAAAACTTAGCTTTCACAACCACGTCGAAGGGATGCCTGTGAACCTGACGATGGCCGGAGAAGAAGTCTCTGTGTCTTACGCACAGAGAAATTAATTTAATTATCCAGAGAAATTGGCGCGCTAAAGATATAGGCGTAAATTAAAATTGTGATATTAATTTCAATATAAGTACCTAACAGGTAGATACCTAGACAGAATAATAGACGTTTATTCTCTGTGAAAAATAGAAGGATTAATATTTGAATCTCTATTGCATTTAGATATCAATATGCCGAATAAATATTAAATGTGCTGCAATGGAACAACAACAATATTCGGCTCCTAGAAACAACGCGGTAGAGGTTAGTTTATTACAGCCTAAAAGTATGTGACGAATACAAAAGATTCCTGCATTTGTATATATCACAAAAAGGTCAAAGTCAATAATAATTTGTGACTTGAAAATCGAAATATTTTTAAATTAAAATAAACTAATTTAAAAAACATGATATAAAGAATTATTATTTGTATATATGCAGAGCGTAACACATACAGTGTGTTGATTTCAAATGCATTTTCTAATAATTTTAACCATTTTTCCTTCCATGCAATTACTTAATTCGTAATCCATCAGAGCGTTTTCCTTTTTAAGTATTTTATTCAAGTCAAACACCTAAATTCTTCCTTAAACACCGGAAGAAACACCTTGTGGTGAAACAATTGTCATGTACATTAAATTGAAAATAAAATTGGTGAAAATTTTAACACCCTGTGTATTAACTTAGTGTTGAATTTTGATCAAATGAAAGCCGAACCTATTTCAATATACAAAACGTTTAAAAAGAGCTCCTTGTTACTTTACGATATGATGAAATATCCAGAGCTTTTGAAGGATTTTTTAACGCTTCTATGAGAGTCAAACGATTATTTTTAATTTTTAAATTAAGTACTTTGCGTTATATCAAATTCATGAAAAGTTAACAGAAATATTCCCGTTTTAAAAGAATTACTTAGCTTTAGCGTTTTCAATTATTAGTCTATTACATAGTTAGTGACTTTGCACCATTAAATCTTGGGTACTGCAGTACATAAATTCAACATTTTTCCATAGGATCAGTTTTATCTCTTGCGTTAAATAATATTTTGCAATGTAACTCGAAACTCTAAAAAGCAACATAATTTATGGGATACAAATTACACTACTTACTACGTACTATTAAAAATATCCCCAATTGCTGTATTTTTACGAGGGTGGTCCCAGAAGTACCCTACCCAAAAAAGAAAACATAAAAGTTTTGGAAAGAAATATATTTATTATTCAACATAATCTCCTTTTGGCTCTATACACTTTTCCCAATAACGGGTTTGTGCGCTGGTGCATTGTCTTGATGAAACAACACTTCCTTCTTAGACAAATGCGGCCGTTTTTGCTTGATTTCTTCGCCCAAACATTGCAATCAGTTCGCATAATACTCGCCGTTAATAGTTTTTCCTTTTTCGAGATAGTCAATGAAAATTATTGCACGCGCATCCCAAAAAAACCGATGCCATTACCTTGCCTGCAGATAAAACGGTCTTCGTCTTCTTTGGAGCCGGTTCTCCCTTTTGAGTCCATTATTTTGCTTACTATTTTGTCTCGGGTGTGAAGAGATGGACCCATGTTTCATCCATGGTTATGAAACGGCTCAAAAATCCTGCATTGTTGCTGTGAAACTTCGCTAAACACTCAATTGAAACATCTTTACGACACTGTTTTTGCTCAAGTGTGAGCAAACGCGGCACCCATCTTGTACGCAGCATTCTCATATCCAAATTTTCAGATAATATGCGATGTACCACACTTTTTAAAATGCCTACTATGTTTGCTAGCTCGCGCACTTTCAGTCGACGATCATCCAGTACCGCTTTGTGGATTTTCTTCACCATATCTAGAGTCGTCACCTTGTTTGATCGACCACTGCGATGCCCGGCTGCTAAACAATATTTCACTGTTGTAAACGAAGGAGCAGACTCACCAGAGCAGAATTCAGTCCAGCTATTATATCGGTTGGGTTGAGGCCTTCGAAATAAAAGTATTGTACCACGTAACGAAGACCAATTTTCTCCATGTTTACAAATTCACTGAAAATGTACACTATTGATGGCTGCCAAACAAATACTAAATAACGTGGCGTCTTCAAACTTGAAACATATGCTTTATAGATTGTGTACTTTCTAATACCGTTTCTAATACCGTAAAAGCAATCTTAAACGGTACTGCTTACTATAATTTGTTATAGCATAAATGACTTTCTATGTCGAAATTTATAGTATCCTTTTTCTTTTCGAGACATGTTTCTGGCAGATGAATGTGTATGTAATATGTATTGATTGCTATTTTTATATGTTCTGATATGCTTCAGAAATAAAACATTACTATGATTGTTATTATTATTATTATTGAAATCTGTTTTAAAAACTACACTACTACTCTGATTTTTATTAAAGAACATTGCTACTTTTTCAGATAGAGCTCCAATATTAAGTAATGTTTTGAAAGTTTTTCGATTTTTTATTAATATGTGCATGAATTAAATGAAGATTGTATTTACGTTCCGTTTTATTGACTTTTCCGGGAAATTATTATTTCTCGCTATAGTTTTAATGATATTTACCTCCTTGGTCTACCTTTTTCAATCGGAGGTATTGC
>JAVIWB010001087.1:0-100147 GCA_031893035.1 Dermolepida albohirtum
AATTTCGTCTTTGGGGTTCAAAATTTTTGTTTAGTATTGCTATATCTTTATTGGGGAACTCTTATGGCGTCAGTAAAATCAAATGTCGAAATAATCTGAACGACTTTCTAATTATTTGTTGTAATTTATAATTACATATAACGAATCTTAAAACACTAATTACAAATATATCTTAATTAACTCTGATTACTAATATGGATTTTCACATGTAAATATCAGTATCACTAATTGTTTCTTATGAGCGATCTCGACTGACTGGAACGCGCACTTTAGAATCTTTTAAGGAGTTTCTCGAAATTTCGTGATAGTATCATAAAGCAGATATCCAGACGAAACTGCGTATTTTGAACATTTTAAGTAAGTTTTGAAAAACGAGAAACAATCATTTTTAAATATTGGGTCTGGGAAAAAGTTCGTGGCGTTTTTCCCGATAGATGGCATTGGTTGCCGATAACTAAAGAACAACAAGTCACAGCGACACCACCGAGGGCTCGTTTTTTAGATGACCTTCCGAACGTTAGTTTGAGCGTAGAAACATTGTAATCGGTGCAGTGGTTGGAAAGTTATTCGCACTTGAAAATGGAGAAGAATAATGAGAAATTTCGCTATATTCTGCAATATTATTATGATAAAGGGAAGAACGCTGCGCAGGCTTGTGATAAAATTTGTGCTGTGTACAGTGAAGGTACTTTATCGAAATCTGTTGCGCGGAAATGGTTCGCTCGCTTTCGTTCTGGAAATTTCAATGTGAAAGATGAGTCACACTCCGGTCGTCCAATCACTGAAAAATCTGATGAAATTCTTGAAAAAGTCCAACAAGATAAGCATATCAGCAGTGTCGATATTGGCATGGAGCTAGGCATTGACCACAAAACTGTTTTGAACCATTTACACAAAGCTGGTTACAAAAAAAAGCTTGACGTATGGGTTCCTCATGAGTTGAGCGTGAAAAACATGATTGACCGAATTAACATCTGCGATGCGCTGCTGAAACGGAATGAAATCGAGCCGTTTCTGAAACGTTTAATAACCGGAGATGAAAAATGGATTACGTACGATAATCGGAAGCGTAAAAGATCGTGGATAAAGGATGGTGAGCCGTCACAAGCGTTCGCTAAGCCAACATTGACGCCAAAAAAAGTGATGCTGTGTGTATGGTGGGACTGGAGGGGGAATCGTCCACTACGAGCTACTTCCAACTGGTCAGACGATTGATTCTCAACTCTACTGTGCACAACTAGAGAGATTACGCCAGGCGATTGAAAGAAAACGGCCCGAATTGATTAATAGGAAAGGTGTTGTCTTCCATCATGACAACGCCCGACCACACACTTCTTTGATGACCCGTCAAAAATTGAGAGAGTTTGGTTGGGAAGTTTTGATGCACCCACCTTACAGTCCGGATATAGCACCCTCTGACTATCATCTGTTTCGATCTCTGCAGAACTCTCTCAATGGAATTAAGTTGGTTTCAAAAGAAGCCTGTGAAAACTACTTGATTCAGTTTTTCGACCAGAAACCACAGAAGTTTTTCACCGATGGGATCATGGATCTACCAAAAAAATGGCGAAACATTGTCGATAATAATGGAGCATATTCGGTTTAAATGAATTCGTCCACGCGCCATGCGGGGACCAGTTGAATTTTACTGAAAAAACACCACGAACTTTTTCCCAGACCCAATAAATGCTATCTTGTTGAAAATCAAGTTCAATACGACAGTAGGACCAAACCCAATTAAAATTATATGTATGTTAACAATGTACTGGTCGCCAAAAATAAATATATCCCTAGTACGTGTTTGTAAATTTTAAAGAAATTTTCAGTATTTTATTCGTATTAAGAACAATGCTAGCAGTATTCGTGTAAATGCTAATGATGCGTCGATTTTCCTATGTGATTTGCATAAACGAATTAATAGTAGTTTGGGGTATGATATCCCAAGTTCCAGAAATCCGTTGTTAGGGAATATCTACATTACTTGGAGGTGGTTGTAAATCAGTTAGTCTCTGTCTTATCATGTTTCATACGTATTCCATTAGTTATAAGTCCTACGAACCAGAAGGCCATGCAAGTCGGTGAACATTATCATTATGATTCTTCCTTCTTTGAGACATCTTCTGACTATTCTGCAACAAGTGAGAGTCCATAAACAATATTAGGATTCGCTATTCATGAACTCGTTACACGTTTCCATTTCTCATATCAGAGTAATTTTTATTTACACCACTCTAGGCGTGCAATTTTATGGCAAGCAAGTAAACAAAACAATGGTCGGTATAATCTAAATCCGGAAGGTTATCGTTCGATATGTAGACCGGAGATTTGTTGGTGGCTTAATCCTCTTCGTCTATTAGTAATTTCTCTTGTTGAAGAAAAACACTCAAGAAATGCCACAAATCGAAGAGCACGGTCTTCACGACCAGTAGTGTCTCTGGGAGTAGCTCTTCATTATTTTTTATCCATATTTTTCAATGTATTGTAGCAATATGACGTTCTACATGACCAGTAACAATACGAATGGATAATCTGGTTTTTCGTAGGCTGATTATCTTATCACCTTCACCAGAACCAAAATGCACACTGAATGTATGTACAGTGTACATTTTGGTTCTCAACGGTACAGATCGCGTACGGAATTTGTTTTCGTACAGGTAGTTTTCGCCGTGGTTTACCAGGTGCGACACTTTGCAATTATCTGCTGATGATGAAAACTTAGTTGTCGAAATGCGTATACAGAATTACGAAAGTTAATGTGGAAAGGGGTTATATATCAACCTTAGTGATTAACTAAAAAGCTGTTTAAAGTATTAAAATATGGTGCATTTTTATAATATCTACATCGTTTCAAAATTTGCCTTAAGATTTAATTACATTAATAAATTGCTTTTGTTGAATATACTGTATAATTATCTGTGATAGACGCAAATGTAAATTTACGTTTTTTATAATTTTTATAATATCTACATCGTTTCAAAATTTGCCTTAAGATTTAATTACATTGATAAATTGCTTTTGTTGAATATACTGTACAAATATCTGTGATAGACGCAAATGTAAATTTTTTTAATAATTTTTTATTTTAAAGTTTATTCTAAAAAATAAATTTACCAAGATCTATAACAACTAGACCATTCAGAGCACTGCTAATAAGTAGTATTTAGCTACAATGATTATACAATGGTGGCAGTTAATAATTTTAGATTAATTCGAAGTTTAAATTCTTTTTATTTTTTTTTAATTTAACAAATCGGCCATAATACTTCATAAGTTCAATAAAAATGCTAGGCACTTATGCATCAACCTGAATTATTGAAAACGTTTAATGAGGATACAAATAGTGTTGAACTCGCTTTTAATGTAAAGAAGAGAAAATACAACAATAGTGAACAATTAAAAAATAAAAATATGAAATGAATCATGATGAATTAGAATTAAAATCTATAATTCTATTTTGATGTATTGTTTTCTTTTAACTGAATTTTTATTTACGTAAATTTTGGTGTCTATATGTTCAGAATAATTTATACTGAATTCGTTTTGCTTTATTCAAATATTTATTCTTTACTAAACATGCTAGGAAATATTATAGGTCAATGAATAGTTAAATATTGATTTCAGGCGTCTGATACACGTAAGTAGTTTCAGTTGTTGGTTTGACTTGCACTCATCATATACCAGCGTCTACTTTTGAGTCTACGAATAAATACAGTTGTTACTAAAATTCGAAATATTTATTACATCTTTTTATGTAAAGATGAAATTGTTGTTCTTTGTTTAATTTAATATATTCTCATAAAGATAGTATTTCATTTGAATCGTTTATTTAGTATTTTTTTTTAAATATAAACCAATAATTAGTGAAGCAATTATTTTAGTTTACCTAGAATTAAGCAAAATAAAATCCATGTTGACATGTTTCGTTAACCACTTAACCCAATTGTTCGTTCTGTCCTAAAAAATCGTTATATTTCTTTTAATAAAAATCAAAAAGAAAATAAAATGTCGTTTACTTTCACTTAAAAGTGTTTTCTGACATAAATAAATGCCCTTGAATGCAATATTGCAAGTAAAAAGTCATTCATTAAATTTCTAATTGAGCAATCTACTTGCCTTATATTATTTACACAAGTGCACTGTTCTCTTCCAACAAACAATATAAGTATTTAATTATGTTACATTTATTTTATTATCTTCTTTATTTTTTAATAAATTTTTCTGTCTTGGGAGAGAAACTGTGCATTGAGATCATTTCTAAAAAGAAATATGGTTTAATTACATATTTTCAATTTAACATACAACGTTCAATTATTTTCGCAGTATTTATTGACAGGTATTACAAAATAATTCTCTTTCTAAATAATTGACAATCGTTATTTAACTGATTTAATTATAAAATTATTGGAATAACTCGCATTGCGGTATTTAAAATTCTTTTTAATTTTATAGTATTTATCAAGTTGATATATGTAGCTTATTTAGCTTGCGCTGGTGTAAAATGTGTTGCCTACATACTTCATAGATTCTGTTCATTTTATTGTTGCCATGACAATTTTGTATACAAACTATGGTTTTTATATGATCAATGTGAATTAGTATATGACAGATTTTCATTGTCTTATTAAATAACCTATTAAACAGATTAGTAGCGACTTTAGTGACATAGTTTATATGCATTTATATTTATTGGATGTTACTCACAGTGAATGATAATGTCATACAGAGATATTCGTAGTAAGTAATAAGGTTAATAATATGTAATATTCGGGGCGGTATTTTAGATAATTCAATTATGAGTGAGTATGTAATTATTTAGTTATCTAGAAACTAGATGAAAGACGTATCTTTAGTTTTGTTTTTGATAGGATATATAAATTGCTTCTGCCTTAGATTTTGCATTTAAGTACGTATTTGTTCTAGAACTTAGCAAACTTGTAATTAGAAATGCCATAAACCTAAGTACAAGGGAGCGTTTTTATATTCGCGGAATGGGGGACAAGGTGTGGAAATAAAAAAACCAAATTATTTTTCTTTTTCAATATATTCACCTGCAAGACGGATACATTTTTCACATCTTTCAATTAATTTATTTATACATAAAAAAAAATACTTGACTTCATCATTGTAAGGTAATAATCACTCGGGGCCAGGTTCACAATTTTACGCGGCTCTTGTGGACGGGCGCGTTGTCGTGCAAAAGCAGAACACCTTTTGTAGTCTTTTAGAAACACCTTTATCTTATTCAATTATAAAAGCTATTTTCCCAGCTGATTGTGACACTTTATTTCTTGGGAGGTGCTGTGCCCCCTTTTTATGCCACTGCATGGAGTCTTGTTTGGACTCAGGTTCATAATGACGAACCCAATTCTCCAGTAACAATTCTCAATACACCATCCTTGTCTTCATTAGAGAAATCTACGCGCTGTTGTTTTTTATCGGCACCCATCTTGCGCTGACCTTAGACATGCCGAGATGATCGTGTAGGATTTTAAAAATTGTTGTATCGGAATCCAACCATTTGCGAGTTGTTTCTTCGTTAGTCGAGCATCTTCGAGTACAAAACTTTTTGGATAAGTGCTTGGTCATCAAAGGGAGTTTAAATAAACTATGCCACTTGTACACCATGGTTTTTCCTGGACAAGAGTCGCCGTAAACCAATGACATCTCATTCATTATATCTTCCTTGCCTGGTAAGGAACTTTATAACGGCACGATATTCGATTTTTTCCATATTTCACTTTTCACTCCTGATTATGTTACTTGGATAAGACTAACTATCTAATAACAATGAAACTTCGTATTTATACTAATCATGAGTCGCTGCACAGGCGACGCCACCAATGCGCCTACTCACCCCTCTACAACCCGCTCATTCCGCGAATATAAAAACGGTCCCTCGTAGTCTTAAATTTAACAAAATACTTATTGTAATAGTGTTAGTTACTAGTCTTTTAATCTTTTCAATTATAAAAGTTATTTTCTTATTTTGATTATATTCTTTACTGTCAGACTTCTTCAATCTTCAATTGACAATTTGTCTAATATTTAGAGAAATTCTTATAGTTCCATAAAATCATTTAAGTAAAACAATGGATAAAATTAACTAATATTTGATTATTTTCAGAAAGAAGTAGTATACAATAGTGTTCCAGAAGTCCGTTGTACATAAAATATTTCGATCATGTTAACGAAAGTGCAAAGATCTATAGTCTAATATAAATTAATTAGTAAGAAATGCATAATTCCGCGTTGAGTGTTAGACCTTAAAAATTCTATAGACATCCGTTTTTCGTATCATCACTCGATTACGGTTATGTTCTTTTTTCCCCAAAGTTTGTCACAGGCTCAATATTCAATGCCTTTATATTTTAGTATTTGTTCTTTAAGATCTCTAATAACTTTCTAAAAATTCGGCACGAGTATCAGATATTGAAAGTAGAAGTAAAATATTCGTATTTTGTTATTGTAATTGGAAATCATATGGACTTCAAACCAAAGCTTTAGATCGATATAGTTTCCAATTGTACAATTTATGCCTGTAACACTTAAGTTGAGGGGAAGTAATGGAATACTTGTAACCATTGAATAGACAGCGTTCTTTCGATTAACGTAATGTATTATGTACGTCAACATTTTTTAATTGATTTTTGAATCTTCATCAGAGCGAAAACATTTAAATTATACTTCCATTATATTTTTCTACAACATAATAAAAAGTAGATGAAGTTATAGTAAATCTGTAAGTACATTACATTATGAATATGTTTAATTCTTGTGTTTGTATTCATCTTAAAAAATGAATAATTTAATAACCAGGATTAGGAGTAAATTGTAACTCTCTATAAACCAAACTGTGTCGTGAGACCAAGGCCATTTAGGATTTTCACTTACAGATGATTTCTTATATTCCAGCGGATGTATTGTTTTCAAATTGAGGGAGCGTTCAGAATCATAGTTGTTGAAAATATCTAACATGCAGTCTATCTTATTAGGAGGCAAGACCACAAGTAGCTTGTCAACATACTGAGAAATAAATGAATAAGAATTCATAATCATTCTAGCGGTGGAAGGGCTGATGTCAATTAGACATCCTGCAATTTGCGAATAAAACGAATTATTAAATGTATATTTAAAGTACATTTAAAAAGAAATGTAATTATTTCCCAGCAAAAGGTTGTGGAATAGTAGTATGAGAAGCAATAAGATGGAACTTATCGGAAACAATTTAAAGCACCAAATGTAAAGAATTAGTAGCAAGAGAAACTACGTTAAATGAAGCTAATACATAAATCGGAAGCAATTGAACAATTATTTATTTTTGAAGTTAGTTCAAAACTATCTCTAACTCTGAACCTATTATACTCGGTGAAAGCAAAGTCTAAGATTCTCGCCATATGTGTAGATAGCAGTTGTATCGGTGAGTCGATGCAAGAAGTAAACGGTTTGAAAGAAAAACTTTCTTCGCGGATTCTTACCAGATCATAAAACTTCGGAGCAATGTTTGTATATGATTTTAGTTTTTTACATCATCATGAAATACGTCTGATTTTACTTTGGTGAGAAATTTGTTGTCCAATCGTTCTATTTTTGATGCAGGATCCCGCGGCATATCAACATACATATGAGAATCAGAGTGCAATTCATAATATTTGGAAAGATAAATATCTTTGTCTACTATAACAGAGGTATTATCCTTATCAGCTTTAGTGACAGGGATGCTAGGATGTTGTCTTAAAAATATCTTAGTTTCTGCCTCAATAGAGGAACTAATTGACTGACGATTACAATTAGGATTAAAAAAAATAGTAGCTAGATATGTAGCGCTAGCACTAATCCTATCCCTGGCTTAGATATGTTCTAAAGAATATATTTTACCTCTGATAACAGCTTGTATGTTTTTAGGAGACACAGATTAGGATGTTATAAGAAAATTGCATACGCTCAGGAAAATGACAATTAGAAGAATTCTTAAATCACTCTGTATCATTATCATTTGTTAGATGGACTGCTAGATACATAAGTTTGTCAAATTTCTTAATATTATCATGTTTAATTTCATTGATTTATTTATTATAATAAATCAAAAGAAATACTATTATAAAGTGAGAGTCTATCTGCATTAGTAGGTTTATCTAAAACTTCAAAAGCTTGTAGCTCAGTTCGTTTTGGGCATACATATGTTCATTAGACATTTAAAACCTGAAATTGCTTCAATAACATATCCTTAAGCTGTGTAAATCATGTCATGGGACACCCGGTATACGAGAATTTAACAGAATTAATTATATAAAGAACATAAAGTTAATTGGCAGATTATGGAAGGTTAATTTTAAAATTATATTAATACAAATTATATTATATATTAATACATTATCTTTTATTCTTTATTTTAGATTCTTTAATACAAACAGAGAGATCTTGCTGGTGTATTCTTTATATAGATCGATTATATTTTTGTATACACAGAAAGTATTATTCACATGCCGGTTAAGTCTACTTTTGCAATCAATAATCTTGGCTTTTTAAGCAAATCTTATTTTTAAATTCTTTTGTGGTTTACATGGGTTTTTAAGCGATTTCTAAAGAACAAAGTTAAACCGTTCATTAAATTCTTAAATAAATTTCATGAATTTATTTAACTCGGAAACCTGATTTGTAACAAACTGACATTTCCAAGTATTAATAGGTGGTTATTATTATTTCTTTGAAAAAAGAATCCAATAATTTTCCTGTCGTCAAGGTACTTTATGAATGTATACTAATGAGTTAAATTTAAAACTATATCAATACAAACACGTGATTCTTTAGCTTGTTAATATATTGATTATATAGATGGATTATATTTTTATATACACAGAAAGTACTATTCAAATATCATTTAAGTCTACTTTTACAATCAATAATCTTGGCTGTTTAAATCAAACGAATGCATTAGCAAATCTTATTTTTAAAATCTTTTGTGGTTTATATGGCTTTTTAAACGATTCTAAAGAAAGAAAAGTTAGCAGTACATTAAATTTGTCAATAAATTTAATGAATTTATTTAATTCATATGTAACAAAATGATATTTCCAAGTATTAAGAGGTGTCTATTATTATTTCTTTGAAAATAGAATCCAATCATTTTCTTGTCGTCAAGGTAATTTATAAATATGTACTTGTCCACTTGTGGTCTGTTCAAGCAGGTTTTGTTTTTAACATACATATTTATGTAGCATACAATAGGTATATTCATTAAATTTAGAGAAGGAAGATAACAGAGAATTTATAGAAGTCATTAAGAGTTTATACAAATAGAAAAGGAATTACGTAATAGTAAAATAATGAAACCGAATTTATAACGTAAAGAAGCAAGTTCAGGTCGTATAACGGACCCAAATTTGTATAGTACGTTCATGGATGGCATTATCAAGGATACATGGCTATTAGAAAAAAAACTATGCGCGAGATGTCATGGCAGAAAACTAAACTTATTTGTAACGTAATTTAGAATGTTGGAATGAATCCTTTACCAAATGTGATTTGAAAATCAACATAAAAACAAATGTAATGATAATATTAAAAGAATCATGTAGTGAACATATAAATTAATCATGATAGATTGGCAGAAATATTCAATTTTTATATGCTTGGCTACTATGATAGAAAGAAATCGAAATCAAGATAGAAAAGATAAATAAAACGATAAAGTATTTGTTGTTAAGACAAATTTATCAATAAAAGGATAATATCTAGAATAACTAAGATGATAATATTCAATGCTATGTACAAGTCGTCGGTGCTATGAAGAGTAAAATATCAGTACATAAAATTAAATATTTCAAATTCAGTAATTAGGAAATAATTTGGAACAAAATCTGCATTATAGTGCAATAGAACAAAATAATTGAGTTGGTAAGGGCATATGATTAAATAGAAAAAAATGCCAGTGAAAAGAGTATGGGAAGCGAAAGCATAAAAAAAGATGGGGATACCCAAAAGGAAACGAGGATAGTGATTTGACAAAAATAGTTTTACAATCTAAGAATATGGTCAGTAAATAATGAGAACAATAAGATAAAAAACTGTTTGAAATATGCGAAGGGGAATATCATGTGGGTAGACTACTGTTTTGTTACATAGTTCATCCCGTTGTTAGACTTTTGTTCGCAAATATTTGAAGTAATACAGGACTTATTGTTATTCTTGTGTCATTTATAATTACATTTTATCTTTTGCGAACTGTTATTTCATTTGGAAAATTATGTACGTAAAAAAATCACGCTGAATGGAGTAGAGTTGTCTTTCGCGGGTTTTCTCTCCTTTTGCACTGCGCCATGTTTCCCACCTCTTCCCATTTCATTCAGTTCGATCCAGAGCTTTTTAACTATTTGCTGTTACGCTTTCCTTGGCCCGACTATTATTTTCATTAAGCGCTTCGAACACAATTTTTGTTAAACTTGTCTTGTCTATCCGTTTTACATGTCCAGACTATTTTAGCATTCCTGCTTCTGTTTTATTGTCTGTTGATTTTACATTTAAGTTTCTCCGTGTGTTATATTTTTTTGACCATTATCGTTTTGTTTTCTGCTTTCTTGAGAATCTCAACTCAATGGTTTTTAATTTCTTTTTGGGTTTTTTTAGTTATTGTGCAAGTTTCCGAAACATGTCAATATTGGAATCCTTATCTTTTTATATATATTTAGTTTTTCTTTTGTCGATACTTCGATACTAGGGTATGTTTGATGATTCTGTTAAGCAATCTTCGTCCCTTTATTATTCTTTCTCTAATTTCTTCTTCCATTTTGCCTTCTTATGTTATTACAGTTTCTAAATAACTATTTGAGTCTTTGTTATTGCTGCATGTTTTCTCTTTTCAGTTTTATAATATGTCGTGCTTGTTTTCCTATTACAATTGCTTGCCTTTCGTTTTAATTTATTTTCATTTCACATTTCTCCAGAGTTCTATATATTTCGAGGATTTCATTAAGAATTTTTTCATTTCTAACATATATCATTGTCATCCTCATAACATATCTTCGAGACATTTTTTTTCATATTTCAGTATCTGACTTAGTAATCTAATTTCATGTAATTTCATCCAGTATGAAAATGAATAGTAACGGTCTTAGGACGCACCCTGCTTTACGCCACAGCCAGTTTCAATCAATTCTGATTTGTCTATGTCTTTCTTTTTTGCTCTGATATAGTTCTTTATCTTTAGTTATAGAGATTTCATTCAATTATTAAGGTATTTCGTAATATCTCTTTTTTCTAATGTTACCCATAAATCCTCTCTTCTGATCTTATTAAAAAATCATATCTATATGTACACATTTGTGCATAAAAAATATAATTATAACTAGTTATATTTACATTTAAAGTTAAGGTGAACATTAATTATTCGAAAAACAAATTGATTCACTTATTGTATATACTTATAAGTGAATTTCATTATAGGTGAGCTGTTGAGTTCAATAATTAACTTATTGTTGGCAATTGTATTTTGCAATTAACGACTAATTCCCTGTAATTTCCAATTATAATTAACAATTAACTGTTTAGTTATTGATCAAGTAAGGGGATAATGTATAACGGATTGCAGTATGCGATTTTGTAGTCTCGGGGCCATTTGCATAATTATCAAAGCATTTTGACAATATTCTTGTAGTTTTAATATTATTAATTATCTTTTAACGATTACAGATAATTCTGCGAAAGATAATTTATGTACATAATAATTGAGATACTTTAATTTAAACGGATTACTAAGAATAATATACATCAGAAGTTCATAAAATATGGGATTGAAAGTGAAAGAAAAAGCAATATATGGAGAAACTAAGGGTATTTAGATTAAAAGACGAAAAGCTGAAAGAAAAAACGAGGATACAGATAAGAAGGAAAAATTAACACGAGTGTAAAAGATCTGAAGGAAAAGCGTTTGTTAATAACAAGATAAGAAGAAAACTATTATGGACACAGCCGATTGAAGACAGAAATGGAAGAAAGAAAAAAGTAAAGATAGGGTACCGCTACGGCACGGTGGGATTGACTGGAAGAAAACTTAAAAGAAAACAAAATAGTAATGAAAACTGTTATAGTTAAGGCAAAGCCTGAAAGAAGAGGATAATACGCAAGCAAGGGTAGAGTCAAAGGTATTAGAAATGGATAATGATTTGATGAAAAAAATATTAATCCAGAAAAAATTGAATAATAGAGAAAACAAAACGGTATAAAGCATAGAGCCACTAAAAGGAATAATACATGAGCAAAAGCAACTGAAGGAAAATTACAGTAGTATAGGAACATAGAATGTAAGAATTATCACGGAAAAGGAGTAGGTATTAATTGCAAGAAAATAAACATAGGTTATCTGGCTACTATTAAAATAAAAAAGAAAGGAAATTAAACCATGAAATTATCAGATAGGTATTAGTAGGTAAATTAGTAGGACGTTTGATTAGGATTAAGAAAGTATATACAAAAAGAATTTAAAAACGTTCGGATGATACTGGTCCACAAGGAAAAATCATCACACATTTTCCGTGGATTGAACTATTTTTGGGAAGCAGTTAGTAAAGCTGATCTTCGCTCCTCTCTACGACGTAACGTTTCTCGTACGAGTTTGAAAAGACAGTCTTTTCGAATGCCAATAAATATTCCAAAAGTATTGCATTACCGCGTCTCTATACAAGGTGTTCGGAAATTTTATTCATGTATAGTACTTATAAAAAGAAATAAAAGTCTTAATGAAGAGGGGTCTGTAAATTAAATGATTCAAAGATAGAGTTAATTTTATATTTTAATTAATAAACAATATACTTGGATTCCTATCATATTTTTCATGGAAAAATAAGACAAACTTAGGTCACTCTTGTTTAGTTGCGATAAATGTGATTAATGTCATTGCAGTGTTGTTGATTATCTCTTATTAATTAGTTTTGTGTTCAGACAAAGTGCCATCTTAAACAAACTTAGAACGATCGATGTGTATTGTCATACTTACGACAACGTTTATGAAGCACGGCGTCTATACACTGAAGCGTGTATTCCGTGCACTTTCATCCCATAAATTGTTTTCAAAATTATATCAACGATTAAGTGAAAAATGATAATCAAGATCTGAAACTATACTTGAAACAGGAAAATATGTTAAGATGAGTAGATGAAAACCCCAATATTAGTACCAGAACAATAGCTATGTAACTAAATATTAACGTTTCTTTAGTCTGGAGGATTTTACGCCTCCGATTGTAATTCTAGACTAGCTTTCTGTAGATTAATACTAGAAAAATCTGAAGAAATTCCAAACTTTATTGCAAATGTTATTTTTTTTACAAGCGAGGCTCTTTTTAGAAACAACGCAATCAATAAGTTCCTCAATAATTATGTTTAAGCAGATCAAAACCCTCACGCGGTCATGGAGACAAGATCAACATTTTCTTTAAATGATTAGATGGGTATTTTGGGTGATCATTTTATTGGACTAATGCTCTAATCAACTCGTTTAAATTTCGAATCTTATCTTTTTTAAATAATATTTTACCCTCATTATTGGAGTATGTTCTAATCGATAAAATTATAACTTTTACACGATGGGGTTTCTCATTCCTTGAATAGGACGAGATGGCTCAATGTCATGGTCACGTATGTAGATCCCTTGATGTAAACCCTCTTGACTTCTGCATTTGGGAATATTTCAAATCATATTGAAGACCCATTAATAATCTAAATGAGCTGCATGAGCGAATAGGAAATGAATGCCAAACAAGTCAACAAAATTTAGAAATATTCGAAAGAATAGGGGCCTCTTTTTGACGAAAATGTGAAGTCTGTGGCAGGTGGACATGAATAACATTTTCGTTATATTTTTTTCGGTGTATGTTTTACACAATAACACATTTAATGTTAGCTTTGTTCATAATAATGTAGATAACGGTAACTAATCAGCTATATCTTTGAAACACTTAATTTAGACTTTTTAATTCTTTTGATAAGTACTATATGTGGATAAAATATATATAAATAATATATGCCAATTAAATATATGAGTGCTTTGAAATTAGTCGGTCTTAACATCTTGCTAGGTGATTTAAAGGGAGAAGGGGTTCAATTCTTGTCAACAGTATTGTACAGTATTGAAAGAGGACTAAAATGCACAAATAAATTTATTAAAACATTTAATATGCCCTGTTGCCTTTTTTTATAAACAAAAATTAAGGTGCCTTTTAGAGGTTTTTAAATAATTTACGACAAAAATCCATTTACATACGTATTACTTTTTTCGCATTTCATCATTGTCTCTTAATAGATTTTACCGAAATGTTGAAAGCGTTGGGCTATCCGACTTTGGTGTCGATGGAAAGTTTTCGAAAACCAAATTTTCCGCTAGTAGCTGATCTTTTAGTGTGGTTGGCTAAAAGATTCGAACCCGATGCGGATATACCGAAAGTAATCGAAACTGAAGACGAACGCGTTGCCTTAATACGAAACGCCGCGCAATTTATGGTAAGTACTTCTTTGTCATAGTAATATAGAGTTTTAAACAATTTATGGTTGGTTTACTAGGAAAAATTGATCATTTTGAAATCGTGATTGTATTGGGTATATTAAAAGAGAATTGCATGAATTATTACAAAGATCTTATAATATATTTTGGTAACCGATTAAAATTAAAAATCTTTTCTAATTCTGTATTGAAAATTAATAATGCAGTTATTAAAATGCGTGCATCAACCGTGTTATAGTATCAGAGTTTTAATGTTTTAAATATTTATATGTACAAATATTTTCTAGTAGATTATGAATATTGTGAAATTAGAACATTGCAATGACATAAAATTTTTGCCTAAGGAACAGAATTCTTCTAAAACAAACTACAAAGTGAATGAGAAATGCGTATGGGAAAAGGCACCGTCATATTTTATAGTGAAATATTGGTTAAAACAGTTTCGGTAGGATTCTGCATATTTTGGGACTAAAAAGAACTATTCTTGTTGACTACACGCCAAAGGGAACTATAATAGCAGAGCAGCAGTTATCGATAGTAATATGTATGCCAACTAAATTACGTCCGGTTATCGACTAAAAATGTCTAGATTTGCGTCACAAGGATGTCCTTCTTCATGACAATGCACGAGTTAACAAGAATCAAAATCAAAGTCTAACCAATTCTCAGGTGTAATTTCTTTTAACTGGACGATATAGTCCGGACTTGGCTATTTCTGATTTTTTTAAATTTGAATTGTGAAAAAGCATCTCAGAGGACGTCATTGTGTAGACGATAGTCCCAGTACCTCTGTAAATGAAAGAGATGTTGCCGCTGTGAAGAACCTACTAACTACTAAGAAACTATTAAGATGATAAGCGAGTAACTATTCGAAATTAGTGTTAATAATAAATTGATAAGTTCACGAGACTTTACATGAACGTTTGGGAGTGAAAAACATTTCAGTCCGTTGGATATCAAAGCTGTTGTAACTGAAACGGGAACTCAATCATGCCCTCAAGTTCAAGAGTGGATAATGAAATAATTCCTAACATTCTAATATTTAAATAATACTATAGGTTTCGGTTTGCATACTTAGTTTACTATGATACTATGATATTAAGTTTTCTAATACAATAATGATAAAAGCAATTAAAACAAAAAAATATCAAAATTACCGAAAAAGAACAGAAGCAATATTGTAGCAACGGCCGAATAACTGTTCTGTCGGTTGTTGGAAACTAATTTTAGTATCGTATTGGACCGTCTCTGGGTCGACTTAGTGTCCTCACTCTAGCTGGCATTGTTTTTATTAAATTATCGATTAGGTATGTTTTACCAAATACGGCGAAAAGTAGTGGCTAGTTGTTCCAATGTCCGCATGCCTGTTAAAGTAAGTTGATTTGCGGTGGCGCGTCTGCCTAGAAATGTTCGGTGCAGTTCATGTCTGGTGAATAGGCTGGACAATCCATTCTCTCAAGACCATGGCGTTCTGTCTGTTTATTTACAATCCCAGCATGGCGAGAGCGAGCGTAGTTGCTTCCTCGTCAACTGGGTGTGTGTAGCAGGTCTTGTTGCCCTTAAATTACATACATGCAACCTTCTTCTAATAGCTTGTCCAGAAGTGACTCGTCCAGAGCTTGTCGGAAAAAGGTTTAATGCTTGAAGACGTGTATGTCGGGTTTCTTCTTGAGTACCATTAAACGGTCTTCATTATGCGTGTATGCTGCAGACCCAGTAGTTATATACTTATTCCATGCATGATTTGCAACCCTTTGTGAAACATTTAATAGTTTTGCGACTTCTGTTGTGGTAAGCCTATATTTACCCAACGCACTAATTGATTGAGTTGTACAGTTTCTTCCCGTCTTAAGGGCATTTTAATAATGTTCTCTCGCGAGGTTTCACGAATACCTACTGCAATCACTTATTGATATCTCGTTTATAAACAACCTATCCATAAAGGCACAGACGTTAACAAGAAAGGGAGTAAACAAAAAATTATCTCAAAAATAATTTTTCATGTACATTTTAGAAATTATCATGATTATCATGCGTATATACTATAATCAGCTTAAACTAATGCTTTTTCAACAATTTAGGTTAATAGTAAACGGTTTTTTTTAAATATATTTAATAAAGAAGCTTTAGTGTTCTAAGCTTCAATATCATTTCAAATATGTCAATCATATGTCAGTATTAATTCATTCACATACGCAATCATTATTTCTACTTCATTACTTCTTACAAATTTCCTGTTAGGTACTATAATAGCTTTACAACTTTCGTCCATTAAACTTTGATATTTCTCAGTGCCTTTGTTCGCTTCTTTCCATCAGATGTTGCCAGACCTTTAATAGTGAGCCAATATCGATACACTTTAGGTAATTGACGTGGAGTGCGGGCCCGCTTCAATGCGACGTGCTAGCTCGCGCATGCCAGATCAATTTTGATGTCCTGCTATTTTAGGCGGTTAAAGCGAACATTAAACTGAACACCAAGAGACTGTATCAGGCTGATGGTTATGCAGTAAAGGAGCTTCTAAAAGTGGCGAGCCTTTTATACGACGCTTTAAAAGTCAACGAGACCGAGGAGCATCAAGACGATGAGGATGACATTAATTTGAAAGAATTCGATATTAGCGATAGGGTAGGTAATATGTTTTTATTGATATCTTTGTTTCAATAGAGCAATTTGCTATTTTATTAACTGAATTAATATACAAGGTGATTGATTGAAATCGCTCGTTAGACGTATTGGGAGTACAGCTTTATTTTTGTTTCTGAAAATTTTAAGGTACGTAAAAAAGCTCCTGTTTTATTAAAATAAAGTATTTTCGTGATCGCTGAGCTTCCGATTAAATCGGGAGTCGCTAGCAACTTGTCTGTTTTGAATGAACCAATGTACTTTTTATTACATACTTGTGTTCTACAAGTTATTCTAGGAAGACTTTCTCATGTTTTTCCTTTACGTAAATTCAACTATTTTAGAGAGATTAGAGATATTTGAATTTTGAAAGTATTTGGTTTCATATCATTATTGTTATTATTGTCTGCTGTAGCTATTTTGGCACCGGAAACGATAACATTTTCAGCAAAAGTATGGGACCCTTAAACTTTACTTCGACGTTCTTATTTTTGATCAATCTTATATATGTATAGTGTTTATACAGTTGTTTTGAATATGTGCAACTTTAAATCATCAAAACTCTTTTAAATACAGCGTTCCATATCTTTTTCGTATTCGAATGCAGAATTGATGTCTTCATCAACACATTATAGCATTTCTTATATCTATCTTCAATCTTTTCCGTATTTTAAACGGTATTTTTTATTAATTTTAGTAGAATAAGATGTAAATTGCAGTGATTGATGATAGATAGCTATGTAAATGACGAATAATGCCAAAATTATTTAAAGACGTATTCATAATATCCTACCATAAAATTATAAATAAATAAATGAGAGTATAATATTTAACAATCTACAGTTCAGTACTGTTACAGGTGAAAAAGTATAAGAATAAGCAAAAATTTAAGCGAAACAATCTGCACTCCAAATTTGTAAATAATCTAAATAGGTTTAACAAATAAAAAAATAATTCATAAATATTAGATATGATCTTCGTTTGTCTCTAAATATCGTAAAATACTCAGATGAACTCCTCTTATGCATGCATTTATAATATGTTGACGATTCAGTTGTCGGAATACTGTTCTTTCCCTTTGCTGCAGTTCTTCTCTTCTTTGAACTGGTGTAGGCCCATACTTGATCTTTTAGTTAAATAAGGCAATTAAACAGGCTATTGTCGCGTCAGTTAATGATCGCGGCAAATGTTGGTGAGCTAGCTCTCTGTCAATATTACGGGCGGAATTTGCGGGAGCTCCATCCATTTAGTACCAACAGGTTCGTAAATTATTTGATGGCAAATCTTCTAGGAAATTCCTTTTAAAAATCAAGAAATAACGAGCACTAGTTAAATTTACTTTAAATATGTGAAATGAAACACTATTATGTAAGATCAAACAAAGTATATTGAAGCTAAACTTGTTCTTAAAATGGGTATTTGGCTTGAAATGGTGATTGTCTGAAACTTAGTAGCGCAAATTCTTTATATCAACAACGCCTTCTATTTTAAATTTAGCTTCATCCATCCAAATTGTTTTCGTAAAATTTAGGGTCTTCTTGAATTTGAGACACTATCTGATCACACAACTCACGTTTTTTATTATTGCCGCGATAAAATTCTTGTACAGTTGTGAATAAATAATTACACATCTTATGTCTGCTCAAAATTTGATTCATTGTATAATGGGATAAATTTAGATCTTTAATCAGGAAGATTGATATGAGGGCTGAAATTCGATACGACATTAATTTCATTCGCTTCTTCATTTATGAGTAGTTTCCATCATGACCTAACAGATTTCACACTCCTGAATCGTATAAAGTTGATTCCATTCGTCTAAATTCTCGCGTATTCATTGGTGATAAATGAGAATATTTCTCATTGAATATGCGACGAGTCAACAATCCAATGAATATAAAATAAGTTCAAAATATCAATATTTGAGAAACTCTCGTTTTCCATTTTGGTTACTGCAAATACTAATCGTTTACTTTATATTTGACATTACCTGTTATTTACATAGTTACCTAATCCAACAATCATTGCAATTTGAGAGATTTAGAAGTAAGTTTTAGAAATTGTGGAAGTAGATTCTGTATTTTAATATGAAAATAAATGTGAGTCATTGCATTTGAAAAAAAAAAGTTTTGATGATTTAAAATTGCGCCTATTCGCAACTATTTTATGATTATGTAAGATTTAATATTAACAATGACATAAAAACAAAATTTTAATAAAACGGTTGAATTTAGGTAGGGAAAAAGCTTAAAAAAGTCTTTCTACAGTAACTTGTAGAACCCAAACGTGTAGTAAAAAGTACATACATAGTTTTATTTAAAATAAATGAGTTGGTAGCGACTTCCGGTTTAATCGGAAGCGAAGCCGAAGAATAATTTCTTTTTATAGAACATGAGCCTCTTTGTTTTGGACGTTTAATAAAATAGTTCAATTAATAAAGCTAGTCAAAACATAAATAAATAATCGAAATACGTAATAAATAATAATATTTTCCCTGAGAATATTCCTAAGTTCTGTTTTTGGCGCAAATGCGAACATACACTAACTTGTTTTTAGGTTAAGTATTATTTACATTAAGTAATTTTGATGGAGCCTGTGGTTGAATAACTTAATCACTGAAGATTGATATATAACCCCTTGCCACATTAATTTTCGTATTCTGTATTGACGCGGGCCCGAATAATTCGTCTCTCTTCGGACTGCTAAATGACAGAAAAGGGACAGTGCAATAAATCACTTGTAGGTATTTATCTGTTATGCCCGTTTTCCTTTTTTAATGTTATTCATCTTAGTTTAAGTAAAACGATTTTTAAAAATAATGTGAAACGAATATACAGTGTACGTTTTGACTTTCAGCGGTACGGATCGCGTGCGGAATTTGTTTTCGTACGGGTATTTTTACCGTAGTTCTCCAGGTGCGACGCTGTTTAATTATCTGCTGATGAGGACAACTTATTTGTCGAAATGCGTATACAGAATACGAAAATTAATGTGGCAAGGGGTTATATATCAACCTTCAGTGATTAATATTATTTACGTATTATAAAAAATTATAACAAAATTACTTACTTAATAAAAAAAATTCTTAACTATGGTTTGTAATATTTGCGAATATTTTTGGCTAAAATTTTGGAAATATTCGTATTCTCCGCCCTCAAAAACCTTCGAAGGGTGCTTTCTGACGGTTCTTGATTTTTTTCATATTTATGTTTTTAATTTGTATCACGAATTAAAATTAAGAAAACACTCTTTTTAAATTAGTTCTTTTTCTTAATCTTAACGTCGAATTATAATGTTACGGTAGTGGCAAACAAAAACTGAAATAACAGTTCGTGTTGCATCTTGGCTGAAATTAATTCTGTTACAGTTGCATGACTTGAAACAATCCCGGCAATTAGCCAGCGAAATAACATCCACTGGAGCCACTCTATTTGATTTACTTGGGAAAGAAGTGGATTTGAGGGTAAGTTTCCCATTTTACGCTCATTTTTATCACATTTTTTCGTGTTAAAGACTAATTAAAAGTGTTTTGGGTGTACGATAAAAATACTAATCAGAAGAAGAAGAAAATTATTTTGAGTAAATTATTTAAAGTAGTATCTTTAAATACAGGGTCCAGCGAAATAAACTCATTTCAAAGGGACTATAAAAATTTATAACCTTGGGCAACAAAACAAAAGAACATTCATTCTTAAAATAAAAGTTTATTATACTCTGAATATCGTACGTCGCGAATGACCCTTCCATATATTCTTCTTCTAACTGGATTGAAATTTTCGCATAAATTTTGAAGCAGAAAAATAGCATTAATTTGAATTGTAATATTCGTTTTCAGCTCTTTTAGATTTCTGGGTTCATTCGCGAAACACTTTAAATAGCCCAAGAGAAAATAATCTGGCGCTGAAAGATCCAGTAATCTTGCAAATAAACTGGAATAAATTGATCTGAAATATCCATTTTTATTTTCGCCGTACAACTTGTTGCGCCATCCTAAAGAAACCAATAATGTTTGATTTTGCATTTGTATCTAGCGCGCAGGTTACCGTTTGACGAGGAGATTGAACACAGTTATTTTAGGACAATGTAAAGGTTGCTAGTTAATTTCATGGAGATTCTTTTGAATCCAGTAACGATAATTTAGCTTTCTTACATTAACTTTTAGATAAAAATGAGCCTTGCCACTCATGAAAAGATTTTTTTTCGATGATTTGATCTATCCTAAATCATTTTTAATCATTAAAAATTAATAATAGTTGACGTAAAATTGTAGAAATGCCGTATTTAGTATTAATTTGGTTTAATTGTTAAAAAATATTGGTTACATTTTTTAAAGAAAAATAAAATAGTTTAAATGTTTTGCTCTTGTAATTGATTTTACAATGACTTTTGTTATCTTACGAGGGAGCGTTTTTATATTCGCGGAATGGGGGACAAGGGGTGGAAATAAAAAAACCAAATTATTTTTATTTTTCAATATATTCACCTGCAAGACGGATACATTTTTCACATCTTTCAATTAATTTATTTATACCCTCATAAAAAAATGATTTCTCTTTATCTGCAAAATACGCCGAAACTGCCTCCTTGACTTCATCATCGGCAGTAAATTTTTTACCCCGCAGCTCTTTTTTCATTTTCGGAAACAGGTAATAATCACTCGGGGCCAGGTCTGGGCTGTAGGGTGGGTGATTCACAATTTCGAAGCCCACCTTATGCAGGGCAGCTAACGCAACATGGCTCTTGTGGACGGGCGCGTTGTCGTGCAAAAGCAGAACACCTTTTGTCAATTTTCCCCGTCTTTTCTCTTTAATGGCTTCTTTTAGTCGCTCTAATATTGAAGCGTAATATTCTCCGGTTATAGAAACACCTTTATCTTTATAATCAATCAACAATATTCGTTCCGAGTCCCAAAATACCCTTGCCATGAGTTTCCCAGCTGATTGTGACACTTTAAATTTCTTGGGAGGTGCTGTGCCCTTTTTATGCCACTGCATGGAGTCTTGTTTGGAGTCAGGTTCATAATGATGAACCCAAGTTTCGTCTTCAGTAACAATTCCACTCAATACACCATCCTTGTCTTCATTACAGAGGTCCAAAAATGCACGCGAACACTCTACGCGCTGTTGTTTTTGCGGCGGCGTGAGCATTCTCGGCACCCATCTTGCGCTGACCTTAGACATGCCGAGATGATCGTGTAGGATTTTAAAAATTGTTGTATCGAATACTCCAACCATTTCTGCGAGTTGTTTCTTCTTTAGTCGAGCATCTTCGAGTACAATTTGTTCAACTTTTTGGATAAGTGCTGGCGTGGTCACCTCAATGCTCCTGCCCGGCCTCGGGTCGTCTTCAAGGGATTCCCTTCCTTGTTTAAATAAACTATGCCACTTGTACACTATGGTTTTTCCTGGACAAGAGTCGCCGTAAACCAATGACATCTCATTCATTATGGTCGCGACTGATTTTCCTTGCCTGGTAAGGAACTTTATAACGGCACGATATTCGATTTTTTCCATATTTCACTTTTCACTCCTGATTATGTTACTTGGTTGACGATAGCTCAAAGACTAACTGTCTAATAACAATGAAACTTCGTATTTATACTAATCATGAGTCGCTGCACAGGCCACGCCCCCAATGCGCCTACTCACCCCTCTACAACCCGCTCATTCCGCGAATATAAAAACGCTCCCGCATATGTTCAATTTTACCAGAAGCACTAATAATATTAATTCTAAGCTATTCCATCAGTGTAAGAATCGTTAGCATAAATTTTCTTTTTTAATAATACTTCATAGAACAAATCTAATAATGTTAGGTTGGATGCGTTTAAGGAATGTCTTACGGAAAATAAGAAAATCTCACCATTAAAGGACTAACCGATCTATTTGTTACATAGCAAATATGAACTCAAATCTATGCCATTTTAAAGCTAGAAAAATTAGGTTTTAATTCGCTATGTTACCGTTCAATACCATTGTCGAACTAATATATTAAAACAAAGTATATATGTACGTAGTTGTTATTTAAATATATTAAATTGAAGCTAGAAATTTACAGTAAAATTTTAGCCAAATTCCGGATTGAAAATGAAAATCGAAAGTTACTAGGAATATATGAAGAGAAAAGTCACACGTTTGTGCGTCAAATTATTACAATAGCTTTGTATTCTAGAAAAAATACCTCGCGCTGTAAGTCAAATTATTACTAACATTACGCTATTTAAAAAAATTATGTTGTAATGAGACAAATTACAATTACACGCTGTGTGTGTGTGACAAATAAGTGGAGCTGATGGGGATTCGGCCTAGATGTAATGTAACAATGATAAAAACAAATTGTAATAAATTAATTTATAATGGGCATTCAAAGTCCAGGATATGGGAATGCTGAAGGAAAAATATTAGTACAAAGAAAACATCAAGGTGGTCATTAAAATTTTATTTAATCAAATAAAATGTAATTAAAAAAATAAAAATCCTAGCTTTGAATAAATTAAAGCAATTTTTAATCAGAAATAAGAAAAATGTAATAAATTGCAAATGCTGTAATAAATAATAGAAATGGTTGGTATCGAAAAGATACATATTTATACTTAGGTATGTGTGACCCCAGGTAGGGTTTTTTGTATATCTCTAACGCGACATAGTAGTAGGAAAAAATATATTCACGATTTTGCACTGTGTACTGTGTCTGGGTTGAGAATACCGGGAATGCGAGAGTCGTTTTCCAAAAGAAAGTTCTCCTAAAGGAATGGATAGGGCGAAGGGTAACTGCAGTGGTTAACTTGAGAGATTGACTTATCGTGGAACAGAAAAAGCATGCCGTAACTAATGAAGAAAGGCAGGCTACAATTGAAGAGATTGTGCTAATAATAAAAATATTATTAAAAGCTTAGTGGTAAAATTAGAATGTTATGTCACGCGACTCGTTTTATGTAATCATTATACAATAAAAGCAAATAATTAGTGAAGTGACAGCAAGCGCTTCTTACATATGCATATATATATATATATATATATATATATATATATATAAAGAATATTCTAGAGACCTGACTATGTGCAAGAACGTTTCGTAGGTAAGGGATTTTTAGAAAGAAAAGAGCCATATATATTAACTAAATGAAGAGATTTCTTGTTGGACCAGTTTTTACATGTGTAAAATACATTTAAAGGATGTCTGAAATAATGTAGACTGTCTGTATTTAACAAATAGGCATTAAAAACATTATAAGAAAATTATTAGATATAACACATGGATCAATAAGTCCCGAGACTAACAATGAAAACAACATTTTTTTTGCAAAATTTTTTTTTATTCATCAACATAATCACCTTTTAGGGTGATACAATGGTTCCAACGCTTTTCCAATTTTGCAATACCATGTTTATAAAAAAATTTATCTTTCGCTTCAAAATAAGCTTCAGTTTCAGCGATGACCTCCTCATTTGAGCCAAATCTTTTTCCCTGGAGCATTTTTTTTAAAGATCAGCAAAGAGCCAGTAGTCACTGGGGGCTAAATCTGGCGAATATGGGGGGTGGGGAAGCAGATCAAAACCCAATTCGTTCAATTTTGCCATTGTTTTCATCGACTTGTGGCAGGGTGCATTGTCTTGGTGAAAAAGGATTTTTTCTCTGCATGTGCGGTCGTTTTTTTGCGATTTCCTCCTTCAAACGCACCAGTAAGTCAATATAATAATCACTGTTGATCGATTTAACTTTTTCGAGGTAGTCAATGAAAATCATGCCATGTGTATCCCAAAAAACTGACGCCAGGACTTTGCCAGCTGACTGCTGCGTTTTCGGACATTTCGGACGGCTTTCGCCAGCTGTGCGCCACTCAGATGACTGCTGCTTCGACTCTGGAGTGTAGTGATGTATCCATGTTTCGTCCATGGTCACGTAACGATGCAAGAAATCTTTTTTGTTGCGAGTAAATAGCGATAAACAGCTTTCTGAATCATCGACTCGTTGCTGTTTTTGTTCCATCGAAAGCAATCGCGGCACCCACTTGGAAAAAAACTTTTTCATGCTCAATTTTTCATGAAGGATAGTAAATACACTTCCATATGATATCTGTGTCATCTCAGCAATCTCACGGAGCTTCACTTTACGATCTTTCATTATAATTTTTGTCACTTCACTCACATTTTCCGGTGTAACGGCTTCCACAGGTCTACCCGAGCGTTCCGCGTCATTTGTGTCGGTACGACCACGTTTAAACTCGGCAAACCACCGACAAATCGTTGCTTTTGATGGACAAGAGTCCGGGTAACATTTTTCAATCCATTGTTTTGCTTGCGTGGTATTTTTACCCATTAAAAAACAATGTTTTATCAGAACACGAAACTCGGTTTTTTCCATTGTTTAAACAAACTACAAAACGACTTTACTCCAACCTCGATAACTCAGCTGTTTCTGGTCCCATCGACTTAAAATTTTGACACGTTTCAAGCAAAGGTTAGTACTCTAGAAAGACGTGGTTACTGGTTTACTACGAGCGCCATCTATGGGTTAGTCTCGGGACTTATTGATCCATGTGTTACATATGTACCTGAAGTACAAGAACGTATTAAAATCTTCACTTCTAACATCCACATTGTGAAGAAAAACCGAATTTTTTGAAGCGAAGTACATGAAGTTGCTGCTCACGGTTCACGCTCCATGCTACGAGTGGTGCCTAATGGTTGTAGAAATTTATCGTATGTCTATTTAATGATTTTGTTTGGCGATGTTCAGTATCTCTTTTTCAACGTTTAGGTTTTGGCAAACGTTATGACCCCATACAAAAAAAAGATGTTGAAAAAACATCCTAAAAAAGGTTTTAGAGTTGGTCTCTTTGGGCACCGTCCACTGTTCAATCTGCTTTCCAAAAGTTGTGCGGATGTCTACATATCCTTCAAAACTATATTCCATTCCGTAATGAAATGTTACGAATACACTTGAATTGGGGAATCAGCCATAGCTACTTAAATGATCGCTCAACTGGGTGTACATAATCCTTTCTAGAATCTTGCTAAACGCAAAAAGTATACTTATGGGACGAAGGTCTCTAACACTAGATGGTGAGGTAATTTTCGGCAATAGTAACAGAACAGCTAATTTCCATTGTTTTGGAAAATAATTAGAACACAACCAGCAGTCGATTATATGAGTGGGATAGGGAAGTGCAAACGATAAAATCAATTTAAGCAAATTAATACCAATACCATCAGCACCCACAGCACTACTATCAATCGATGAAACAATATTTAAAATGAAATACTGGTCAACCGTGCGGAAATTAAATAGAGATTCGAACTTTTTGTAAGTGGCACCCGTATAAAAATTAATTATGTCTGGACTAATGTTAGTTGGCGGGACATTACCAAGAAATGCGCTATTAATTTGATTTGCATCCGAAAAATGTAATGGTAATTCCCTTCTGGACTTACACCCAATACGAAATTTTCTGAGTTCACTCCACTGTTTTGAACTTCCCTGGGCTGAAATACTTTCAAAATAAGCCCTTTTCTCATTACGAATAGCGAGTGTAGTGAAATTTTGTAATTGCTTATAGTATTGCCAGTGTGTATCCACTCTAGTCCGTCTGAATTTGGCTTTGGCTTTGTCGCGTAGCTTCTGCAGCAGTTTTATATTATATGTTATCCAAGGAGCTCCCGACTTAGTCGTTCTCACTGTCCTTATAGGAGCATGACGATCAAAGAAGGACAGAACCACTTGATTAAAAAATAATAATTTATTATCGATGTCCATGTCAAATATGTAATTAAAGGGTATACTGAATAGATCCTTATTAAACTCATTATAATCAGAAACAGAGAAGTCTCTAAAAGTATAGAATCTAGATTTCTTGTTAGGACATTCCGTCATAATTCTACAGTACACAATATCATGATCAGAGGTCTCAGAACACCTGAATCGCAGACCAAGGCTGTGTTTGATACAGCGATAATATCGAGAAGCGGTGGTATTTGTTACTCGCGTAGGCTCCTTAATCAATTGAGTCATATTAAGTGATAGAAATAAGCAATTCAGGCGAATGACGTCGTTATCATTAATATCAAGCATGTCTATATTAACATCACCCAGGCATATCACCGTATCGAAATCCAAAACAAACTCTGGAAGCAGAGATTCTAACTCATCCGAAATCGTTTTGCCATTCAACACACAGGCCTGATATATACAACCGAATAAATACTTTTTCGAATTATTGCACGATTTAACCCATACCTGCTCAGAGACAACATCAATGTCGAGATAATCACACTCTATCTCCTTTCGCACATATATACCTACACCGTCACCACGACCAACCCTGTCATTACGAAAAAAATTGTACCCGTGTATCTGCAACAACCAAATCTCAATCTCCGATGAAAGCCAGGTCTTGGACAAACAAAGCACATCCGTCGTAAGCGTCCAATATGTGAGTTACATAAGATAACTTAGCCAAAAGGGAACGTTCAGGTGTGCTACTGCAATCTCTCTCTTCATTCTTATAATTTGGAAGATATAGGTATTTTAACCAAACTCACAATGCTTGTATAAATAAAAGTAATAAAAATAATGACAAAAAAGATTGTAAATAAAGTTGTGTGAAAACAGTTCGAGTTGCAGATGTTTAGTCTTTCCGTTGACCCGCACCTCATCTCTCCTCCCCAATGCAAGAGTATCTTCGGGTGATTGTATTTTTAAAATTTTGTCGCCGCTTTTTGTGTAAATGAATCCGTTATTATCATATTTGTATATGTAAAATCTAAGAAAAACCAAAGTTCGGTTTATCGGATAGTGCGCCCAAATGTTACATACAAATTAAGTATGTAGTGTCGCTGATTTCAACCTGACCGCTATCAGTCACAATAGGGCGGTTGAAAAATTGTGAATATACATATGTCACTTGTTATAACAATGCGAATTTATTAATTTTATTACAGTGATTAAAGTAGCGTTCTGAGGTTGTAAGATATGTTTTATTGTATAAAAGCTCTTATAATTCTCAAGCTCATTTTGACTTTTCTGTTATTGTTAGTGTTGTTTTGACTTCAATCGACATGCATTCAACTATAAGCTATTTCTATTGTTTTGTAAATTATAATACTGATTATTTGAAAACTGTCCAATTAGTTTGGTACGTAGATTTCCGCGGTCATGGTCCATACTATCTCCTTCTGGGCTTCCGGGCTGGAACCGCGTCACTGGTATAACTGCCAACGTTTCGTACCCACTCCTATGGGACATCTTCAGGGCTCAACTACTGCTACTGTCTATCACACTGAAATATCGTTTCAGTTATACCAGTGACGCGGTTCTAGCTCGGAAGCCCAGAAGAAGATAGTATTTGATTAGGTTTTTTAAATAATAAATTTTGTTGGTTGGTTTTCATTCCAAAATGAATGATCAAAAAAATGTATTCAAGAAAGACATCGTAGAATACTGGGAAAATTGTACAGGCTTAGATAGTGATGATGATGGAGATGTAAGTTAAGCGGACAATTCAGAGGATTTTTCTTTTGGTCTCGACGATATTATTGAAGAAATTCTTAGTGAGCCCGAGTTGTCAGAAAATTAGGAAAATGTAACTCAGCATAAGATTAACGATGATGAAGATAAATTCTTCTTATCTGTTCCACAAGGTCTTGCAAAAAAGTAGAATAACTACGGGCACAAATATTTTATTGAAAGAAAAAGCTATGCAACTAAACGTGAATTAGTTACGTTTCACAGGGAATATAAAACCTTATCAATAAAATTCACCCAAAAACTAATCATTGGTTCATATTCTCAACACTAGATCATTTTAGAGCGATTTTACATACATATTACAGATACATACTGTAGCCATTCAGCACCAAACTTTTTGCCAAAAATAAACTTGAAAAAATCATTTCGAGATGAATATTTTGCTTAATTAAATTCCACTTATATCAATAATTTTTCGATGACAAAAAGCAAAAAATTATGCATTTTAAAGATTGTCTTATATGATTCTCGATATCCTGCTGTTAAGTTTGCTCTTTTCAAGTGTTTATCCAAAAATAAAAAAGAAACTTAGTCAATAAATATAAAATAATTACTTAGATTGAACCCGCAAGTAATAATTTTGGAAAATTTCTAAAAAAATTAAATTTACAGTAATATAACAAAACCAAGGTATATAAAAAATAAGAATAAGAAAATTAATAATAGTTGAAAGTCAGGAAGTCGATAATACGTGGCGCATGCCCGCTATTTGTGTTGGACAAACCGTAAGATCTTTTGACAAACGTCATACTAGAGCGTACATTAGAACACAGTAACTCAAATATAAATAAAAGACGAATTCTTCTTTCACTAATTGTTTAATTAATAATGACTATACGTGAAATTATGAATATTAAATAATCCGTACAAAAATCGAAGGACTTGATCTAAATTTATTAAAATATTTAGGAACTCATAAACTTAAAAAAAAATCAGTTAACTTAATAAATAAACGAACAGATGGTAACAATTCACTCTTACAAAATTCGTTTGTATAATAAGAAAGTTTATTAATCTTGAAGAACGTATTTTCCTTACAATTTTAACTTATTGTTATTTAGATTACAAGTTTATTACACATTGTATAGACAAGATTTCACAAAGTCTACTTCAAACATCTGAAGAAGCCATCTTGTGGCAAAGCAATTGTTATATGCTATATTTAATAAATAAAATAATTTGATATAATAAGAACTTTCTGTAGCTAAAGGCTGAATCATTTCAAAATTTGTGCTCGGTTTTCAACGCTTGATCTGTTTTTAAATTTATTTGTTAATATCATGTGTAACCTGTCTAATAGTTACCTAATAGTTCATATATGTTGAAATAATTTATTTGATTTCCGTGCCTTTGTGTCGCTGTATATAACCATTTCGGAAGTTAAATTCTCTAATATTTTTTCTATTTATAATAGCTTTTGTAAATATTTCAATTATTTTTCATATTAATGGTTAAATAACCTGTTCCATTGCCAATAATAAAATTTATTTAATTTACTGTTTGTCTTCTATTTATATTTGTGAAAATTATATCAAAAAATGTATAATCAATATAATACACCGTCACGAAGTTCTCTTGTAGGCAACATTTTGTTTTTATATGAAATTGAGTTAATCAATGCTGAAACTGAAGTTAACGAGGGATAAAACCGCTAGAGAAACAGCAGACACAATAAAAATGTAATGAAAACATTCGGAACTTTCTGTTTTCGTTTCAGAGCACTAGAAACATAAGTGCTGCGAAACAATACGAAGTCAGCGATGTCGAAGAAGGTATTAAGAAAGCTATTGAATCGATTAAACAGGAAATTGCCGACACCAAGCAGTTAATAGACAACGTTTCCGCCACGGAAGCGAGTTTGGACGCCAAGATCGAACGTAGAAAGGTCGAAATCGATCGTTACGAGAAGAGGCTGCAGACTCTCAAAAAAGTTCGGTGAGTGGATGTAAATTTTAAGATGACATATTTAGGGTTGGAATTTGTGTTTGTTTGTCAGTTCCAGCGCTTACTCCTCTTGTTCGGTGCTTAGTTTAAACTTAAAATTTATTCAATTCGTTTGTTTGTTTATTCTGCTGGGAACAGCTTTTTTAACGTAATTTTGAAACAGGATTTTGGCTTTTAGTATTGTTTTAATAACGAATATTGTAATAGAATGTTTTCTTATGTTCAATATTATAACTAATAATTTTTAATTTTTTCGAATTATTTACAGTAGTTCATACTGTAAATATCGTAGTTTGGATTCTTTCATTTTTGTTAAATTTTGGATTTTGAAATATAAATCTTAATAATCGTTTACTTCAAATATCCGTAAGGTTTTATGTAGCGTAAAAAGATAACTAAATAAAATATGAGGCTGTGCCTTCAACAAAACTTTTCTATTTACATCAGCTTTTTGCATTGTGATGATAGATATTTATACACGTTTTTCTTCCTTTTCAAATACGCATAAATTCTTATTATTTCAAAGAAGCGTAAATTAAAGGAAAAAAATTGATAATAAAAGCGAGAAAGTATTTTTGGAGAAAAGGCAAATTATCCAGAAAACGTTTATTTTCGAATAACAAGAGCCTGAAATACCTATACCCAACTTAATCATGAGCAATAAGCAGAAAACAAATAACTATAGACATTTATGAATAAACGTCTAAAAAGTCTATGGAATTAAAATGAAGAGAACTTTGCTATCTGAAAGTGCACATAATCCTCGGACAAGTCGATACATTTTGATCAGTAATTATTAATTATACCTCTATATCTTGATAAAATTCAGGACTTTCAAGTTTATTGAAATAATCATTCACAGTATCTTTAACATCGTCGCCTTTTGAAAATTTCTATTATGCAAGGTATTTTTTAAGCATAGAAAAATATGATAATCGAACGGTACTAAATCTGACGAATAAGATGGATACAGGAACAAATCTAAGTCTAATGTTTTAATTTTGACCATAGCAACAACATTTATATGGCGTCATGTATTATCTAGATGAAAAATAACTTTTTGCTTTGCTAAATAAGGACTTTTTCATTAATTTTTTGCCTAAATTTGTCTGAAAAGCTCACGTAAATTGCTGTTTTGATGCTTTGTGGTTTTGGAAGTTCATAACAAAAACAACTCAAAAAATGGAAGTCATGTTACCTCTCCTGCAAATGGAATATCTGTCGGCTTCTTTGGGGCAGAAAACGCTACAGGGCCACCGGTTTGTTTCGGGTATATAATAATGAACCCAAGTTTCGTCTATGGCGAGGATTATAAATTGGCACATAAAATTTACTTCGTTTTGTCGAAAACACTCCAAACTCTCACGAGAAATTCGCGTTCGTACCAATTTTCAATTGCGAACAGTTTCAGTGATCAACACTAAACAGTCGCGGTACCTACCTCGCAGATATCTCTTCGTTCAAGATATCTCAGACGTTATCAAGCGACGGCCTTTTAATGTTAGTATGCAGTTTTCCAGAATTTTTCGTATAATAACAAATTCGGACATCATTACGTGGTGTATCTTTAACGGTTGAGCGACCACATTTAAATTCATGAACAAATTTATTAATAATGGAAAATAAAGGAGCGGAATTTGTCACACTGTTCTTTATCTCGTTATGTATATTTGTTAATGATAAGTCTTTCAAGAAAAAGTGCTTAATGACACCATGAACACTAAAATATCGTCAAAAACATCTAGGTGCTTAACTAAGTTATATTTGATAGACTGTTTGCAGCTTGACAGACCACCACAGACACAGTCCGAAGTTGCTTCATCTATCCGTTCATTCCACAGGCTTTTCAGCTCTTTCTAGTATACCATATGTTGTTCATTTCATTCAATATCAAGTAATTAACATTGAGAAAGAACTAAGTAAACTTCACATCATATATGTATATATATATATATATATACAGACTTGTTCATTCTAGAATTAGATATGCGCTGTCCACAAGTGGAAAGAGTGCAGTTAGGTTAAAGCGCGCGAGAAAGGAGGATAGAATATCTCTCACTGGCAGTTTCGTTTTCTCCCACTTTTGTATTGCAAACAACTTCCCCTACTTTCTCGCGTTTATTTCAAGAATATTTTATTAGTTTCACGCCAAACGGCAAAACATTTCAAGAAAATAGCCATGTTTGAAAATCTTTTTAATTTTTAGAATTTTCTATTTCATTTATTTCAAGAATATTTTATTAGTTTCACGCCAAACGGCAAAACATTTCAAGAAAATAGCCATGTTTGAAAATCTTTTTAATTTTTAGAATTTTCTATTTCATTTATTTCAAGAATATTTTATTAGTTTCACGCCAAACGGCAAAACATTTCAAGAAAATAGCCATGTTTGAAAATCATTTTAATTTTTAGAATTTTCTATTTCATTTATTTCAAGAATATTTTATTAGTTTCACGCCAAACGGCAAAACATTTCAAGAAAATAGCCATGTTTGAAAATCTTTTTAATTTTTAGAATTTTCTATTTCATTTATTTCAAGAATATTTTATTAGTTTCACGCCAAACGGCAAAACATTTCAAGAAAATAGCCATGTTTGAAAATCTTTTTAATTTTTAGAATTTTCTATTTCATTTATTTCAAGAATATTTTATTAGTTTCACGCCAAACGGCAAAACATTTCAAGAAAATAGCCATGTTTGAAAATCTTTTTAATTTTTAGAATTTTCTATTTCATTTATTTCAAGAATATTTTATTAGTTTCACGCCAAACGGCAAAACATTTCAAGAAAATAGCCATGTTTGAAAATCTTTTTAATTTTTAGAATTTTCTATTTCATTTATTTCAAGAATATTTTATTAGTTTCACGCCAAACGGCAAAAAATTTCAAGAAAATAGCCATGTTTGAAAATCTTTTTAATTTTTAGAATTTTCTATTTCATTTATTTCAAGAATATTTTATTAGTTTCACGCCAAACGGCAAAACATTTCAAGAAAATAGCCATGTTTGAAAATCTTTTTAATTTTTAGAATTTTCTATTTCATTTATTTCAAGAATATTTTATTAGTTTCACGCCAAACGGCAAAACATTTCAAGAAAATAGCCATGTTTGAAAATCTTTTTAATTTTTAGAATTTTCTATTTCATTTATTTCAAGAATATTTTATTAGTTTCACGCCAAACGGCAAAACATTTCAAGAAAATAGCCATGTTTGAAAATCTTTTTAATTTTTAGAATTTTCTATTTCATTTATTTCAAGAATATTTTATTAGTTTCACGCTAAACGGCAAAACATTTCAAGAAAATAGCCATGTTTGAAAATCTTTTTAATTTTTAGAATTTTCTATTTCATTTATTTCAAGAATATTTTATTAGTTTCACGCCAAACGGCAAAACATTTCAAGAAAATAGCCATGTTTGAAAATCTTTTTAATTTTTAGAATTTTCTATTTCATTTATTTCAAGAATATTTTATTAGTTTCACGCCAAACGGCAAAACATTTCAAGAAAATAGCCATGTTGCATTTTATTAAAAGATTCAAATAAAATGCATCAAATAATTTATACAATTCAAAAATGTAGGTACGTATTGTCAATGCACGCGAGAAAGTAGGGGAAGTTGTTTGCAATACAAAAGTGGGAGAAAACGAAACTGCCAGTGAGAGATATTCTATCCTCCTTTCTCGCGCGCTTTAACCTAACTGCACTCTTTCCACTTGTGGACAGCGCATATCTAATTCTAGAATGAACAAGTCTGTATATATATATATATATATATATATATATATATATATATATGATGCGAACATAGAATGGTGTTTCAGTGAAGTTTACTTAGTTCTTTCCCAATGTTAATTATTTGATATTGAATGTGAACAGCATATATATATATATATTTATATATATATATATATATACACATATATATGTATATATATACA
Organism: Dermolepida albohirtum; assembly: GCA_031893035.1. Lineage (NCBI taxonomy): Eukaryota > Metazoa > Arthropoda > Insecta > Coleoptera > Scarabaeidae > Dermolepida > Dermolepida albohirtum. Next base: position 34,530 of record JAVIWB010001087.1, read on the forward strand.
CACAAGAAAACCGAACAATAATAGTATATAACAAACTCTGGCTTACATAGTCAACAGGAGTAGAATACCAGAGAACATGACATGGAAACGAACTTCAACACAAGAGTGAGAGTGCACGACAAACTCAAAGCGGGAAGAAGAGAAATGTGTAGCGAAAGTACAATTTAGGAAGGTGTACTTTTATGTTATTCACCAAGGCATAAAAATAAAATCCATACTACATTAGCTCTTTATCTGTCCATATAACTCCCTTGAACACTTACACAGTTATTCTCCTCTTTTTCAATTATCCCATCCCTTTTGAAAATTTTTACTCCACGAAATATTGTTCTAGAGCATTCTTGACGAAGTTATGTCGGGTCTATGAAATGAATAGTTAGAAAAGAGGTAAATTTTGCTACCTCCAACGTATTCTATGCATTTTCCAATAAATTTATTGGTTTCCTCAAATTAGAACGTAAAATACATTTTGATGTCGACTGATTTCCATGCTAAAAGATTCCAAAAATGTTAAAAAATTCGAGGGTAGAAAAAAGTTAAATTTAAAATTACAAAAATCGAATTCCATTAAAAGAAGTTTGTTAAATATAACTTTTATTTTGAATTAATTATCAACATTTTATGATTTATATTTAACGTTCTATTTTTACAGGCCCGCCTTTCTAGAAGAATTTACGGCATTGGAATCAGAATTAGAACGTTTATTCGTTCAATACTCAGTAAGATTAAGATGCTTGAATCAGTTAGAAAAAGCCGCTGCGGACGCAGAGAGAGCACACTTGGAAAGGCAACAGTTGGCGGCGATGAAGAAAACTGTTAAAGCAGAATCCATGGTAATCTTAGAAAATGATGTAGATCCTGAGCTACTAAGTTTAGACGAAAATCCGCCAGAACCTAGGAATCCGACCTTGTCGCGACAAGAAAGACCCAGAGCAAGAACCGGAGGTAATCTAATTGACTTTAATCCGTTTTGTTCTGTTTTAATAACTTTTTGAAGGTCGTATGCGTTCAGAAAGACCAACTAATTTATTCGGTGGGATGGAGCCTACCGTCTCGTTAAGCGGTTCTTCGCTGGATTTGAGTACTGATTCAGAAGCTGATGACATATTCTTAGATAGAGATGAACCAGAACTGCAACATTCCGATGACGATTCTTTGGGCTTAGAATTGTCTGCGATGGAAAGAAGAGCTCCATCTGGTAGAAAAACCAGCAGCAAAGTTCAAGATAACAGCGACGATGATTTCTGAATATTTTTTAGTGCAAGTTAACATATTAATTATTGTAGTTACAGAGTGAATAATGAAATAAATATTTAGAAAAAATTACTGCTAACAAAATAATTTCTCCATTCTTTTAACTATTTGTTCTTGCAACTGGAATATTTTAAATGCTGATTGAATAGATATTAAGATAGATTTACTAGAATACATTTGAAATACTATTACTTTTTCTGATTTAGAAGCTTAGCAAAATGCCACAAATGAAAATAATTTTTTAAATTAATTAGAGCAGCGTAGGCACGAACTACTGTACGTTTCCTTCTTTCGGTTCTTCAGATGGAGATATAGCTCTCATATAAAAGATACGTTAACCTACAGAAGAAAAATTTGTTGATGAGATCATAAGTTGACTGATGAGAATTTTATATTCGAAACGCGTCTCAATCAGAATCTTATTTCCGTAGAAGTTCCATAAGTTATTAGTTGATGCGGGAGATGGTCTATTGCTATTTCATTTATAAAAACACGGCCGTTGAAAATCTAGTAGTGTTGTGGGAAGATATATTGGTCAATCAACTACCAGTAAAAACCAAATATAAATCAACATTTAGTCTGTATGAAATATAGTAAAAGTTACTAATCCTTCTAACTGTGATACTTTTACATATGAAATGACATTAATTAACAAAAAAACAGGTACGGCACCGACTATTCCAATACATAAAAAGGTTGATATTCCCATAAGTCTTAGAAAAAGTAATAGTATTATACTTTTTCTCTATTATGGTATAAATTAATTTTTTGAAGGTTGTAAATATTACTGTTCGATGTTGTTTTCGTTACTCTATTATTAGTAGACAATATGGTATACAATATTATAAACGCTATGGTACAAGAAGAAAATACACATTATACCATAGCGTGTAACAAATTATTGTTACACGCCAAGGCATTAAAAAAAATAAAAATGGTCCACATTGGGGACAAGCCATATTATAATTACGCTGAGTATGTGATAAAAATAAGTAAGGTTAATTGAATTAGTGGCTAGCTATAGCGTTATAATAATGAAAACAAATCGCAATAAATTAATTTTTGATGAACATCGAAAGCCCAGGACATGTTAAAATCTGAATGAAAAATGTGGAAAGAAAACAACAAAGTTATCCTTAAAATTTATTTAATTAAATTAAATAAAAAAATAAAAAAGACTTTAAATATATTAAAAAATTGTTAGCGAATGTAATGGATAAAATATAAAGAAAAATGTAATTAATTACAAAGGTTGTAGTAAAGTATATAATTAAGCTGCAGGAGTAAAATGTAAAAGGATTTATAAAAAGTGGGTATGGAATGATTTGTATACTTCTATATAGCTGTGTATACCTGGCCAGGGCTTGTTGTATATCGTGAACTCGTTACTCGTTGAACCACGTGAACACTATACATGGGTCAGTAGCGAAAATATCGATAGTCGACTGTAAACTATGTCTGTGTTTGGAGTTGTGAGGTTCTAAAAACATGTTTAAGAAAATCTGGTTTTAAAAAAATCAGTCGGTAAAGGGCAGCTGCAGTCAATTAAAGATTGATCAATGACAGAAGAGGACAAGGCATACCAAAATTGGAAATAATTAAAAGCTCTATGTAATTAAAGGAATTATACGGCATGAAAAATAATATTAAAAACTTAATCGCGAAAAGCAATTTAAAAAGATATCTCACACGACTTGCTTAATGTAATCGTTATTCAAAAAAGCAAGTAATGAATAAGATGAGCATTCGTGAAGCTACCTAGCGGATATACTTACTTGACTGATTTGAAAATATTATTATCGATCAAAGGATTAAAAATTTGAGACGTTATCGTAATTGGAAACTAGATAAAATAACGTTAAGCAAGTGGAATACTAAAAGAATATTTTAGGTAATGATCGAGAACTACGTGCAAGTACGGAAAAGAAGCCTTCATTTATGATCCACAGATGTTATTAAACAAAGAAATTGCTTATTAGAAATAAATGTAACATCGCAAGGGTTGTATTAAGTTAATCATTTTTAAAGAGTTTTTGGAATCGATTTGTACTTAAAAATACAATTTCAGAATATGATGAAAAATCATAATATACGCGGAGGATAAGAGAAAGTGGGTTTTTTTAATAAAAACAAATATCTTGATTACTTTTAAAAATTTATTTACATTATATAAAAATATATTCTACTTTTTTAAATCGAGTATATACAACTCACGTAAATGTAAGTGAATAAGAGTGTCATAAATATAGTAAATTTAAAATAAATATTGAAATAAAATTGGAATAAAGTACATATCACCTGGCAGCATATTAGCTGGCTAAAATACACAATAATACTTATAAAAAAATAACAAATACAAGTAGTAGTCAGTCTGTCCTAAAGTCCGTGCTAAAAATGTGATTTTGTAAAGTCTGTACAGCAATTGTGAAAAACGAAATAAGATACTTCATTCGATTAATAATCTAAAAAAAAATATATAATTTAAGCAGCCGAGGGAGTAGTCTTGTTATTAGAGATTGGTTGTGGGAGTTCGGAAGAGCAGTCTGCATCGGCATATAATTTCGGTATTATGGGCATTGGAATCGTGTCTCCGCTAACATTAAAAGTTGTTGGTTTATACCTGGAATAAATAAAGACGTTATATATTAAAGGTTAGACAATCAATCTGTTAACACCTGTACAATTTTTGATTATCACCGAATATATTGTTCTCTACAAATGCTAAAATTTACTATGATTTGAAATGAAATAAATGAGCTAGAGCATTAAGAGTTCTATTATTTTGCAACTTTAACATATTTACCAATAATGTTGAAGTGCTCTCATCCCGTTTTTGTAATGATTTTTCTCAAAATCCGTTAAATATTACTCCGGTATAATAAGTGGAAGTCATTTGTGGTTAGATCTAATGAATAGACACACACAACCTTAAATTTTATTTGACAAAATTTTTCTAGATCAAATTGGCTGATGTGAGAATGCATGTTGTTGAGATGAAAGAAATTGCTTTTTTCAATTTGTCTAAAACAGTGGCATAGTAGGGCCATTAACGACCTCATGAGATTAACGCCAAACCAGTTGGTAACTTTATTCAACATGCAGTGACTATAAATACATTTGTTCATTTGTTACTAATCAGTATAGATGAAAATATTTTAGCTTTCTTTTGGATAGGGCAGTCAAGGTGTGTCTACTATTGACAATATCATTTGGATCAGAAATATAGACGTAAGTCAGTATGTTTGCAAAGAATCAGCTTGTTCTTGCTAAATAGTGTGTAAAATGAGATGTACGCGTTCAGTCGGTGCTGATCATGATGCTAATAATCCCTCGATGTTAATTTTTCAATTGTTTAAAGCAATATCATAGTGCTAAGATGTTAAGTAGGCGAGTCTCTCTTCTCGCCAAATCATCCTCGTAAATGGATATAATTTAAGTTCTACAATAAAATAGTTATTATGCGGAAATTGATAAAACTAATAAAAAACAATGAAATTTTTTGTGATATTTAACTTCCAAAAATCATTTAATGTAAACGCATAACTTTCCACTCAATCTTCTTAAGTTATATTTTGATTTGGCACCGATTGCCCAAAAATGAAAGCGATCAAAAGAGAGCTTTAACTTAATGAATGTATTAAGTGAACACTTTCCAAAAGAGAACATCAAGAAAAGGAAGTATAAGTAGATAGCTAGTAATCAAAAAAAAAAGAAACTTGTATATTCTTAGTGATTCTGTCTTACAATTAATCCTACAAGAGATGAGTTTATAAAGAAGTTAGTTGGAATATGTTAGGTAGGAGTCGTATATGTATATTTGGAATATTTTGCATATATTTCGTTTTGTTCATCATCATCGTTGACTTGGTTTGTTTTACATTATTTTCGTACAGTATAAGAGTGTTATTACTGAAAATTATATTATTTTCTGCTACTCCATCGTTAATTAAATACACAGAAATTAATTAAAAATTTCTGCGCTGGAGAAGAACTCGAACCCCTATCTGCCGTTTTCTAGACGACTGCTTTACCAATTAAGCCAGCAGGCAGTGTAACTTCGAGTCCTTTAACACGCCATAAATCGTATTATGGAACAGATCTAATATTTATTTGAAAATAATATTAATAACGCAGGCCCGCAATGGAAAAATTGTTTAAAATATAATCGGCGATTTTTATTAAAGTTCTTTGTGCGCTGATTACGGAGAAAATAATAAAAAAATTCCATCACGCACAGTTTAATAACAAATTTCACTTGAAATTATCGACAACTAGGCATTTTAGGCAAGTAAGCAGTATTTAATCTTAATAATTAAAATTAGGATTAGATTGGCTGTGGGAAATATTAATTTGGTCGGTTCATTCAGTTTTACTAATTTTGTGTTGTTTTTATGAAAAATATTTGGTTACTTATGATTCTAATATAATGTAAAATAAAATATGCATTCTATAATCTGGTATGTAGACTTCCGCGGTCATAGTCCATACTATCTTCTTCTGGGTTTCTAGACTGGAACCGCGTCACTGGTATAACTGCGACAAACAGTAGCAGTAGTTGAGCCCTGAAGATGTCCCATACGAGTGGGTACGAAACGTCGGCAGTTATACCAGTGACGCGGTTCCAGCCCGGAAGCCTAAAAGAAGGTATACATTCTATATTTTTTGTATTCGGCTTGCTATTTCTAAAATACTCTGCGTTTTGTGAGAAAACCCTGCATAATCGAAAAAAGTGGTATTCGTTTTAAGTACAGTACTGAAAAACAAAAAAAAGTGACAAAAGTTAAAACAATTTTTAAAAAGTATTTTTTGCAGGTACGTGTAATTACGCACATTACACAATGTATGATTTATATTGAATTTGACTTTCAACTAATTGGACTATTTTGTTTTGCTGAATTTGCAGTCGGAAATGTGATTTTATTTAATGGTTTGATCAGAAGATTGAAGTTACATGCCGAAACTTAAGGAGATTTAATTTTTTTAGTTCATCTTTCTAATCTAATATGTAATTACTGTTCCTAATGTTTAACTATTTTTGCGCTGTTTGTGGGATTATTAGCATAATTTTGCGTATTTGATTTGATGAATAAAGTTGTGAAGTTTGTTGTTTGATTTTTTTTCTACTCCTATTACTAAATGACTATTATATCACTATATTTAGGATATAACTTACTTGTCATCACTGGGTAAAATATCTATTTGTACAACGTTGATTCCTTCTAACTCTGGTAAAATTACATCGTCTTCATTATTCGTATCCCCTGCTTCCTTGGTTTCCAGTGAATTTTCTTTTCCATGTCCATATCCTACCCTGGCAGAAGATATTTTTACGAAGTTCTTATCTTCAGACGTTTTCAAACGATGCGGTAATAATTTAGTCTTAAAATCTAACTTGTCGTCCACGTAATCGAGTCCGCTATTTGAATTGTATTCTGTCGCCGTTAGTTTAGTTGGTCGTTTTACGTGAATTATAGTCTCAAAGTTTTCGTAACGATCATGTTGGTCATTAATAGGTCTGCGATTAAATATTTCGATCTGATGTTTGTCGGGCTTAGTCGGTCTTTCGTTGGTACCATGCGTCCCGTCATAAGTGTAAAGGTAAACTGGTAAATTTGGACGTTTAGTAGTTTGAACTTGAGGTCTGATAGTCGAGTACGAGGGTCTTTTATTGATCGGTAAGTCGTAGTTATTGTCTGTAGCTTGAGGCTTTAAAATTATTATTGGTCTGTATGTTGGTTCACTCGTATGTGTCGTCGGCATGCTTTCATAGGCAATTCCGAAGCTTCCGTGTTTAACGGGATTATTAATGTTAGTTTCATCAGTACTATCGGGTCGGTTAGGTCTTTTAGATATAAAAATAGGTACGTTATGCATATCGTTAGTCCTTTTAGTGGTTCCTTCTATCATATAGCCGGTCACGTACGTCAATTTATTCGTAACTCTTCTGTCATGTTCGTAAATATAAGGTGGAAAGTTAGTCGCGATGTTAGGTCTCTTAGTTGTTAGTTTATGTAATGAATTATGATGGTTAATGGGTGTTTCAGTACTTTCCTTATTATTGTTAATCAGTGATACTTGTAGTAAAGGCCTATCTTTGTTAGTAGTCGTTATTTTATGTCGTTGAGTCGGTATGTCAGTATTTTGGGTAGGTTTAACTGTGGGAACCATATAATTGATATTTATATTAAATTGGTAATTTGGGGCGTTATTTTGTGGTCTCGTTTCATCTAAATTATCTCCGTATTTTACGTCGTCCAAATAGTCGTAAGGTCTTTGTCCATTTCCGTAATTCATAAATATTAGCTCAGGCCCGTCAGTGTCATCGTTCATGTCCACATAAGTTTCAGTATTTAAATTAGGAAAAGTCGATTTGTCAGGTTTATTCGTAACACGTTCCAAAGTCGATTTTGGCGTAGTCTTGCGTCTGGTTCCCTTGGATTTTGATGTCGACTGCTTTTTAGGTTTATTTTTGTTTTTTGTACCGTGTGCTTCGTAGTCATCGTCATAATAGTAATCACTTAAGGTGTCTAGAATGTATTCGTCAATATGTCGTAGTTTCTGGTCGTCCGAATCTTCAGTCATGTCCTCGTCTGAATTAGTCGAAATTTTTGTAGCATTCGGCGTTAGTGTCATATTTGTCTTGGAAAAATTATGAATATTTTCGTTTAATTCGTGTAAATCGTGCGCATCAAATAAATCGTCCAAAAGACTGCTTATTCTTACATTTTTGTTAGTTTCAATGCTATCTGCCATATTACTCCTGAAAGCAGTTTTTAATAAATTGGTCTGGTTTTGAAATATATCGTTATTCACTGATGAATTTTTACGAATGTCATTTTGCTTAGAGTTCACAAGCAAAATCGTGTCATTTATAATTTTTTGTTTCACTTTATTGTTGCTTTTAGGTAAAACTGTAATTTGTGAACTTATATTAGCCGATTTTTTTAATTCTCCGTCAATATAATCATTGATTTTAATATTTTTCAAGTTGCGAAGAAACACTAGATCGTTAAGGTTATATTTTTTAGATTGTTTTTCATCCGTTCCTCTAATATCCCTTTTGAAAAATATTTTCGGTAACTCCTCAGATTGTTTATTCACTTCTTCGATATTTAATATTTCTAGTTTATCATCGATATTTCCAAAACTTTGACCATTTATTTGCTCCAATGCTTGAACAGTTTGCTGAAATCCTTTCTCGAAATCAAAATCAGCATCTTCGCGTTCAAAAGATTCTAAAAAATTTTCATTTTGTGAGGCGGGTTTCAAGACATTTTCATTCGCACTTTGAAAAGTCTCGAAATGTTCAAAATCTCCATTGAAATTCACCGAATTAAAATCAACCTCAGACCATGGTAATAAATCCAGACTGTGCTTAAGAAGTTCTCTGCATGTCGTTCTAAGATTTTTGCTGTCATCGCTTTGAATAAAGACGAACGGTTGAATGTTATGAATTTCGTCAATAGTGTGGCAGATAACTTGGGCGAAATTAACTTTTCTAATCTCTTGTAGTTGCCCAGGGGTAAACGAAGATTGAAGATGTCCATTTTCGTACCAAAATCTATCGCCTTTTCGGTAATTAAGGAACTGTTGCGCTATTATACAAGCAAAAACTGGTCCGACTATACCGCCTCTAACGGGTTTCTCGGCTAATCCACCGGTATATAAGTCTATATCATCGATATTTTCGTAGAGTGATTGGAAAAGTTGTACGGTTCGTATAGGCATTATTTTAGGTAAATCTTCCCAATTATTGATTAATGTCAGACCGCAGGGATGTCTCCATGATGTATAGGGCGGTATACCGTGGTCCCTGCCTCTTTGAATGTTGATCGCTGCTAAGTCCATACCAAAAGGTGCGTCATTTGATTGGAAAAGGTGATTAGTCAATTCGTCGCCTATAAATTCATCACGCATTTGAGACGGTTGGTTACTCAGGCCCAAAATTAGACGATCTAGTGATCCCTGGCTCCATATATTTTCGGAATTTTCTTGTTCATGATGTATGGAAACATCTAGAATTGAATTTCGTCTTAAAAAGTGTTTTAATATAATTTCAGTGAAAATATAATTCAAAATACAAATATTTAATTTATAACAAAATTTTATAAAAATGAACAACTATTTAATTGGGTTAAAAATGCACCAATACAAGTAAAACAAATGTACAATTAGAAGAACGTAAGCACGCGTTTTAATGACAATGAAACGCGTTTTGTTTGTCAAGAACTCGTCAGATAGCTTTCGCTTTATCGATTGTATGAAAATCGTTGATAAACGAAGAAATGAGAAAACTAAGCGTCTGTCGGTTGGATAGAAAAGAAAACTATCCAATTAAGGGATGTACAATGTAGAGCACTATATATACAGAGTCCACAAAGAACGGAACGTGTAGTAGTTAGTGCTTTGTTGACTGATTTTTCGTTAATTAATGTCGTTGTTCGCGTAACAATAGGTTCATTGTGATTTAAAGAGATATAGTACTTTAAACTGTACTTTCACAAGTTTGATAATTTTCTTTTTTGTCCGAGAGATGGAAGCATAATTTCGTAATTTGTTTGTTTATACGTTATTCGATTCAACTTCGATTAGGTGATTTATATACAGTCGAAAAAGCAAAGTCTACCTGAAAAATTTTCAGTGAAAGGAACTGTCGTTGTTTACATAGTAAGAGATGTTCTATTCATTGATTGTAATTTAAAGCGATATAATGCTTTATATTGTATTGGTTAGTTTTATTCTCTGTTCGAGAGATAAAAGTATAGTTTTTTCATTTTTTATTTTATTGTTACCTCGCTTTTATTTTGGCACTAAAACTTGATAAGCGAATTAGATATGAATAGAAATATATTAGATAAAATGCCAGAACATATCATGATTGAATCTTCAGGTTATTCACCTAAATAGAGCAAAGACCAGGACGGAACGAACGTAAATAAAGTAATAAATTAGTAGAAAATTTTATGTATTTCAGAATAAACTTAATTGAAGATGATGCTAAAACACCGAAGACTTATTTAAAATAATTTAACCCATAGAATCGTATTACTCATCATCAAAATTTAGATTAAAATTGGTGATGAAAGTGATGAAGGTGAAGATGTACTAATATAGAAAACATGAATAGTTGTTTAGGGGTAATATTACATATTTTAGAACAACTAACTCCACTGTAGAGGCGGTATCTAACAGTTCAAAAGATGCATTAACTTTCGACAATTGTTCAAATTGTAGTTTTTGATTTGTTTTTAAGTGTAAATATTAATTCAAAGATTTAGCATATACATATTTATTTTTAATTTATTTACCGTTCATCAGATTGGTAAGTAATCTATTTACTGATGGGGTAATAGGAACTAAATTGATCTATTATGCAAAAAATATATTTTTTGTACCTTTCGAAAAAGCAATTAATCGTAAATCATAGCTATTAAATATGTTATTAGCTACAAAGAATTTTTATAATCCCTAAATTATGATTTTTCCATTATGAACATTTATCGTTTTACACCATAGGGAACTGTAATTTTTGAAATATATTTATTTAGTCTTTGAAGGAATAAGTCGATGATTAGTTGTCATAACTAATTTCTGTTTTAATAATTTTCCTTTTATTAAAACAGAAATTAACTTATATATGGCTTTTTCCAAAATTAATATTACCAATTGAAGTTTAACTTACTGTTTAACAAGCGTTGATGATTAATTGTTGAACGTACAAAAGAATTTTGTACTAAACTGTGTCCAAAGCGAAACGCCGCGGTCGAAAAGGCATTTGCAGTCGTTGGATCAGTTCTTCCATCATATCCCGAATAATATTCTTTTGATAAAAGCTTTAATTCAAACAAGTCCATTACTTCACGACCTGTGTCAAAAATTATTAATCACTTGGAATTTTTAAGTAAAAACAAAACTCTCACCTAAAAGTATTGGTAGAAATTCCCTATATGTAATGTGTTGGATGAGGGCTGCTATAATCTTTCTCGTTTCCTGATATAATCTTTCGTCGCTCCAGTGGGCGTTAAAACTTTGGAGACCTTTCGCAATTTTATTATGAAATCGTAACCAAATCGTATGTAAAGCGGTTAGAGCAGGTTGCTCTCCAAATCTGGAATCGCCACCGAGGAAGCATGCGGTACTTATGGCACCGGTACGGCAAATTTCACCATCGGGAGGATCAGGTGGAGATCTAAGTCCTCGGCGTCCATATTGTAACTGACCTATTTAATTGAGAAATAATATAAAATTTGTACTTGAAAATCAATGTACCGATGAGATTTATCATTTGATTAAGTTATTTGTTTTCAAAGGCTTGTAATTAAATTTGACAACTAAATTTGCAGGGATAATAATTTGTAATTTCGAAAATAATTTAAAATATGGCTGGATTTTGTGGGTCCTATTAAATATAGGAAACTGATACAAATAATTAATTCTTATTGTATTGATTTGATCATGAATTCAAAATTTTCTAATATCTCTACGTGTTTCACATTGTTTTCATTACTATCCTATGTCCAAAAAGAATAAAGGCAACGGCTTTAAACAATATAAAAATAGATATTTTCTAATTTCGACAAAAATAATTTTATTTACTCGAAATATTCTCATTCAGCAGTAATACAACGATTTATAGGCTCAAAAAGTAAATCAAATGGTGTCGAAATTACTTGTCGTTAAGCTTTCGTCGTCAAATGCAACTTTGAGAATAAAAAATAATCGTATCACAATATTGGGTCATTTAGAATTGAGAAGGTGAATTGCCGTGCATCAATCGTCTGGTTCTCGGTATTTAAGATAAACACGAAGAAAACGCTTTACTGAAACATTCAAGAAAATATTTCACATTACCAGTTGTATCACTTAATCATCGTTTTGAATTTTTAATTTCTTCAAATCAAACTTTTTGTATTTCTCTCATCTGATGACACGATACTTTGATGATTGGGTTCTAGGTCATAGTGAACGCAGAGCGTCTCATCATCGGTTATATTTTTATAAGTTCTAACTTCTTCAATTGTGCTTGCAATACCCAATTCGGTATAATTTTTGATCATTCGTCAATCGATGTGGAACAAACTTTGATTTATATTTCCTACAAAATTTGGGTAGATTATGACCAATTATTACATTGGGCATTCCTAGTTCCATTTTCACAAACTTCGCACAATCGTTCACTTTTTCTATAGTTTCGTTGATCATCTTAACATTTTTTGTCGTTCTTTTACTGTTTTTACTTACGTAATTCTGGGGGCCTATGAGCTCTCAGTTGTTTTCTTACACATGTCCTTCCACTTTTTCTGTCGTTTGCTAATACTTTTCTATCTATCCATCTTATTTCACATTTCACAGCCGATATCCACGCTTCTTTCATCTACGTTATTCTTAGTCTAGCTTTCTTCCTTTTTCTCATTTCTTTCGCTTTAGACATATAAGGCGAAAGAAATGAGGAAAAGGAAGAAAGCTAGACTAAAAATAACGTGGATGAACGAAGCGTGGATAAGTCTGTTTTAATCTCTTCTCGTTACTAACCATCTCAGTTGAATTTGTTCTATCCTCGATTCAACAAAGACTATGTTAGGTTTTCTCTGAATACTTTCTAATTTTATCTTTTCTTATTTTTTCTTAAGAATCTCATTTTCAATCAATTCTTCTGTTTCTGTTTCTTGCTCATAATGCTATTGCGCAGTCTGCCAGTTTGCGCTATTCTCCCGTTTATTTCGTCTTCTAGTGTTCCTTCTTCGCTTACTACTATTATAATAAAATTACTGCGAATTACTTAGGAAGATTGATTGTTTAGTTTATAAAACGGTTTCTCACCAACAGATGATGCAACTAATTTTGTTATAATAGAGTCATTCTGGTGTTTGTAGCAGACGGTGTATATCTTTATTGTTTCTATATGGTATATAATTTGACTTAAATTGCAATACGTGAACCACAATTTAATAATAAAAAATCTTTTTTTCCGTTACAGTTTAGTTTTATTTGCTTTTCATTACATAAAACTGATATGAATTTTCTCTTTCGAACCTTCTATTCGTTTCTATAATAACGATATAGCTTTAAAGGCAAGAAGATAGAGTATTCTGGATTAGATTTGGATTGATATTAATAACAATTGATTGCACTGGTCTATTCTCTTACATATTACATATGAGCATAAAATATCGTGTTAATTGTACATATTAAAAATTAATCAATTAAATTTGTTCAATTATGCTGTAAGTTTTCACTTGATCTACCAGTTAGCATTGAGGATTGGAGTGTTTTTAACGAAATTAAACCACAAATAAATCCGTGGGTGTCGTATGTCTGTCACGAATGCATAATAATTATTTCTACTTCACTGTTTACCGAAAGATTTTGGAAAAAAGGTTCAGTTGTATTTAAAACATAATGTAATGCGAGAAAGTTGTTGGTTTCATATGACTTTATATATAAATAGTATTGAAATTATCAAGAACAGAATGTAGTAAACATGCAGATTATATTGAAACTTTTATCTTTTACAAAAATCCAACCAATCGAACTAATAGAAACACAATATTTAGCATATAAATACCTTTATAGATATGCAGATTATATTGAAAATTTTAACTTTTACAAAAATTCAACCAATCGAACTAATAAAAACGCAATATTTAGCATATAAATACCTCTATAAACATGCAGATTATATTGAAAATTTTAACTTTTACAAAAATCCAACCAATAGAACTAATAAAAACGAAATATTTAGCATATAAATACCTTTATGAAAGTTTTGCAATGCGGAGCAACTAATCTCACGTTTTAACGTATTTACCAGTCTAGAGACAAGTTTAACAAACCCTTAGGGTTTATTGGGAGTGAGCTGCGCAGTGTTAGCAGCGTACGATATCACAGTAGTCAAATAATAAGTATCGGTTAATATTACGTTACAGTTTCGATTGAATGTTGGGGGAAAATGATTCCTGTGCTGTGGGATAATTGTCTTTATCGGATGAATGTAGTCATATTGTATCGAGAATTTCAGATGTATATAATCTGAGTGCGTAGATTTGATCATTTCGCCTCGTACTTCTATTATTATGCAAAAAGAGGGAGGAGAAGGCATATTGTTGAATTGAGTAATTAAATTGAAGAAAGAGATGTTTTCGAAATAATATTTTATTACTGAGATTCATTAAATGACATCTTAAAGCGTGTGTTTTAAGATAATAATAACATCTTTTAAAGTGAGAAAACTATCGTACGCAGCGAGTCAAAAAAAATGTAACTGTTTCCTTTACTATTCAAAGTTAAACCGAATAGTGTCGGAAATTTGAACATCTATTGTAAATGAATAAACACTGCCTCCCCTCTCGTCCAACACAAGAATATATTAAACAACAAAGCGAGAATGCGTCTATCTCGCTGGTCGAGAACAGAGTTCCTAGAGGGTGTGTAGACAGACGCTTACTACCTCGGCGATTGGTCGCATAAATGAATGTTAAAAGGAATCATTCAAATGTTAATAATACCCTGTCTATTGCATATGTTTCCGAGAATTCACTCATCGTCAGGTAGACTTGTGTTATTAACCAACGAATCCTTCGTAGGGTATATCGTATCTTTTCGATACAGAAAAATAATGAATAAACAATGCCACCGTCTCTCATCCAACACAAGAATGTATTGAACGGCAAAGAGAGAACGCATCTATCTCGCTGGTTAAGAACAAAGTTCCTAGTATTGAAAAGACGCGATAAACTCCACGAAGAAATCTTTCGTTAATAACATGAGTCTACCTGACGATGAGTGAATTATCGGAAACATATGTAGTAGACATGATGTTACTAACATTTGAATGATTCCTTTTGATATCCACTGCAAAGTTATATGCATGACATTGTAGGGAGTGTTTATGAATTATTGTCACACCTTTGATTGACAAATAAAAAAAATGTTTTTGTTGACATCATTTCGTCATTTATTTCCATTTCTGCATCCCCAGTCCTTTTTGCTTAGAATTTATTAACTTTAATTTGTAGGAGTGTTTGCTCAAAAGTGAATAAAATTGAAGTAACAGATAGAATACCTGCGATATTTCCAATAACACAGTCGGAAAGTAATTGCGTTTCTTTTCTCTCGTGAGAGTTGTTAGTTGTATTTTCAATCATCCAAATTAATTCTAAAGCCTACTGCTAGTACAACAGCTTTCTTTTTTTGTCATGATTATGAAAACGAAATATAAAAAAGAGCATTTTCGGTATACTTTGTTTTCTTATTACCGAAAAGATAAAAACGCCGATGAAACAAGAAAAACCTTATGAGAAGTGTCTGAAGAAGATGCCCTAACAAAACACCAGTGCTAAACTGGTCTGTAAAATTTTGTTCTGATAATTTTGACAAAACAAAGGTGTTGCTTCTAAAACGTTAAGAAAATGATCCATTTATGAAGCGAATTATGATTGAGGATGGCAAATGAATTGTTTACTACAATGTCGAATACAAACAATCACAGAGCAAAAAAGATGAGCCTGTTAAAGGCACTTCGAAAGTCGAAATTTATAAAAAAAAGTGATGTTCTTCTGTTTGGTGGGATTTCAAGGGAATTATTTTTTTTGTGTTTTTTTAATAATTTCACAATTCATTCGGAACTATACTTCCATCAGCTGGACAATTTGAGTAGTTACACGAGATAGAAGCGGCTAAAATTGATTAAGAGGCAAGGTGTAGTTTTTCACTATGATAACGCCAGGCATCATACAAGTTTGATGATTATTTAGAAGCTGTTACAGCTTGGATGGAATGTGCTATCGTATCCCTCTTGTTCACCAGATTTGACACTTTATAAATACCACTTACACCGTTTTTATAAAATTCTTTAGATGGAAAATTATTCAATTGCAATAAGTATGTCAAAAACCACTTTGCTCAATTTTCTTGTAAGTAAAGATCAAAAGTTTTACGAGCGCTGAATAATGCTACTACCAGAAAAATTATCAAAATGTGTTGGATTAAGATAGTCAATAAATAATTGAATAAAATACTTACGCGCTATGGAAGAATTCTTGTTCATTTCTATGCAAAGGAAAACGATTTTATTTTCCAAGTAACCTGATAAATAAAAGCTTGTAAACATGCACCAAGTGTAGAAAATGTTCGCTTGATCGAAAATGTGGTGGAAATAATTGAAGAAATTATTTATACTAGAAATATGTAGATTTTTAGCTGGAAGTTTTTTGTTCACTAGGCAGACATATTGTTAAGAACTAATCAAAAGCGCTTCTGGCAAATCTTGACTGAAGAGAATTTAGGGGCAATTAATAAAGATTCAGAAACATCTTTTGAGAATAAATCTAACAGTGGATGAAACCAATAACATCTTGAGGGCTTAACAGTCGCGACTGTTAAGCTGAAGATGAAACTGAAGATGTCCTACAGAAGTGGTAACGAAACGTCGGTACCAAAATTGTTTAAGACGCAGTCCGGAAGACAAGATAAAGAAAGTAATTACAAAATATTTTATTTTTGAAAGGTATGCATTAAATGGTATCGATTTATTTGAAATTCACGCAAGACTTTATTTTCTCAGTCTTTAAGTAAATAAATATTATTAAATTACATGGCTTTTCAATAAACAGTTTCTTTTCTATAATAAAAAAAAAACCACTAATTTGAAATTAAGCGTTTATTAGGTGTATCGATTTCAACTATGAAATTCTGTTACAGTAAAAGTATTGTGACAAAGAAATTAAACTTACATATGTTATCGGCTCATTATGGCCAGGGACGAACATTGTGCAACAAATATATGACGCGTCTAAATTTATTAATTAAGTTCTGTAGGTCACATAAAGTAATTTGCATTTTTAAAAGAAAAAAAGAAATATTACCTACACTAAATATTGTTCCATAAACCGATTGAATTCGAAATGATAATATTTAACATTTGGATAAAATTATAGATTTATACACTTTGAGGACTGATCTTAAAGTTTTTTTCGGATACAAAATATGTACATATATAGGTTCAACATGTATTCAACATAGAATATATTTGTTAGCAAAGACCGCATATTTCCGAGAGACGGGGTGAAAATCAAATTTAGTCAAAGCTGATACATACATATATGTATATCTAATTAAGACTCTTCATTAATAAATCGCGAGCGTTTACATTTTATGTAAACATAATTATTCGTTAGAAACGCTTAAATAAGCTTTATTTAATTTTAAAAAAACAGTAGAATTAAAAGAAGACTGCAAGTGATCTTAAATTTGAAGACTACAGAATTTCCTTTAAATAATAATAAGCCTAAATTAAATCTTAATCGGCATGTGTTAAACTGGTAGATAGACTTCCGCGGTCATGGTCCGTGCTATCTACTTCTGGGCTTCCGGGCTGCAACCGCGTCACTTGTATATCTGCCGACGTTTCGTACCCATTTGTATGGGACATCTTCAGAGCTCAACTACTGCACTGAAAGTGACGCGCTTCCAGCTCGGAAGCCCAGAAGCAGATGGCATGTGTTAAAGTTTACTACATATAGGTTTTTGCCTGGTTTATATTTCCTTCTGACAAGCACTGTAGAGACGAAATCAAGGAAAGTTTACAAACTCCTGATATATTAACACTAGTTGCTTTCTGTATGTTAAATAACAGCAATTTCATTGTATTAACATGCCGGAATTAAAATAAATGTTACACGTGATGAGACTGAACGACGACAAGTCGTAAAGTAAACGTTTAAGTGCCCCGTAGAAGCGTAAATGTTTAGGATAGGTAAAACTGTAGGCTCCTCAAAGGGATCTAATTTTCATCAGAAGGCAAGAGGGAGAAGTAGGGTGACGATGACAAGTTTGTCAAAAAGAATCATAAAATGGCTGTTTGTTTAAACTCACTTCAACAGCAGTAATTTTACAGCTATAAAATTGTAGTTTCGAAAAGTTAAATTCTTTTAATATTGTTTCAAGGTATTATCAAAACATCTTATCACTTCAGGGAAGAATTCTAATCATCTTATTTTCTTATAAATACGACGCGTGGGACATTTTAATTGTAGTATTGTGAATGTCTACAGCCTTTTATGACTTAATTTATTAATTTATCAAAATTATGTATTATCTTCAGTAGAAGCAACACTATGGAAAATAATAATAGGCCAAGATTTAAAAAAATCGCCTGAATTAATACTACAAATTTCGTTAGGTGAGATTTTACTATAAATGTTAGAAAAGAAAATCTATTTAAAAACGTAAATCAATGCTTGAATAAATATGAAATGTAGTATATATATAGAAAATAATAGTCCTCGCAATATAAAAAATGTTTAATGAAAAATATATTTTTAAAGAAACGAATTGATGGACGAATAATATTTTCGAAATACATTTATCATCATTGTTATAAATAGATTATAGCTGGGTTTTCGGAAACATTGGGCTTTTAGCAATCATTCGAATCTAAATCAATTTGGGAAAAAACGAGTTAATTGTTAAATTGTATCAAAAATTGAACATGAACAACAAAGTATGCATTTATCGGGAAAAATGCGCGTCAGGCTTGTGAAAAGTCGCGTGAAGTTTGTGGTGACAGTGTACAAGAATGTCAGTGCCAACAATGGTTCACGAAATTCAGTGGTGCTAATTTTAATCTTAATAACGCTTCTCAGGGAGGCTACTAACGCTGATGTCAAAATTAGGCATCGTGGCAAACCGCACGGCACGAGAGATTGCATTTATGCATTATTGAAGAATTGACGACCAAATGAAAAAGTTAGGACACGTCAATAAGCTTAAAAACATCTTTTGAGCTCGTGTGTAAATATCTACATTATGTTTTTCGAAGAAATACGTGAAGAAGCTATATCACTGAAATGAGTCACATTCGCCCAAGAAACTAAACAGTCGGATATAAGTAAGGCAAATTGTCTGGTGTAAATTTAGTAAAAGTTTGGAAACAAAAAGTCACGGGTAAGTGTACTTTGAGGCTGGCTCAGTGACAATTTGGGATGTTTTCGGCGGCCGCAAGTTGTAAACTTATATTTCATGGAGAAAATAATGTATGAAAGCTTGTATATAAAATATTTTAAAGGCAAATTTACAAAGTAGTGCAAAACGTTTGAGTTACTTTGAAACACTTTCATAGTTGCTTAACACAACGACCTTAAACATAAGACCTATTGTACAGGAGAATATTTACACGAGCGATTGTGGAATTGTTAAATAATCACCATTCAAGCTTTCGTGACAAATGTAAAGTTTAGGATACGTCAGCAAGATCGGTATTTGGGTTCCTCATGAACTGAAAGCAGTACACTTGTTGGCGCGTTCAAAAATCTGCGATATGCTACTTGAACATGAGGAGAATGCTCCTTTTTTGAAGCCATTGGTGATGAGAAGTGGGTTATTTTCAACAATATGATGCGAAAACTGTCTTGACTGACCACAACATTTGCCCCAAACGTAAACAAAAGCCGGCTTTCATTAGAGAAAAGTTATGCTCTCGATATGTGTTTGTCGAAGTTCTACTAAGGCATTAATCTGTCAGTAATTGGAGAGTTTATAGAAATTCACATGTAGATATGTTCAACGCTTGCTAATAACATGGGAATGGTATTTCGTTAAGACCACTCTAAACGATGCGCTAGTTTTATTGACAGTCAAAAATTATTGGATCTTGGATGGAGTGGACTTTGCGTTGCGCCTTCAGATTTTCAATTGCTTCATTCTATTTAAAACTCCTTACGTGGTGTAACGGGCAGCTTAGATGTAGCTGTGAATCAGTACTTTGTAAAGTTTTTAAAAAATAGGTTCTATGAACGAGAAATTATAAAGTTAAGCATGGTGAAAGGTAATTGAAGGAGATGAGAAATATATAATTTACTTTTTTTTGTATATTACTAGATGACCTATGACAACCCAGTAGTAGGTAGAGTAGTTAATTTTATTATGTATTATCATATTATTAATACACTATTTAATAATTTACCCACGCATTTACACTCATTTTTCTCCATATACATACACTAATTACTTGACCAAAAATATTTTGTCATAATTGTTTCAAAAACGGATTCTTTTCTGGAATTTGATATACAAAATTAAACACCATGTATATTGGGAATGTATTTGATTTATGCATGTAAGAATTTTCGACTATTTTTAAAAATGTATGCTTGAATATATTGGTCGATGACAAATTAATAAGTCTAGCAAATAAAAATAGGTTTGGAGTAACGCTCCTTAATGTTTTTACTTCTTTATCGAATAACTTTGGGACATTATTAATCACATTTCTAAACAATCAACTAACTTACCCCCTCTAAATGTCCTCAACGATTCAGCTCTTCCAACATCGCTACCATAAATCATGGATCCGTCGATGTAAGAGGTAACCTGATTAATTTGTTCTCTCCATCCCAAATCGCAATTTATTCTCGTCGTCGGTGCACTTCTTATAAATTCCATGCACCGTATTCCGAATTTGCTTAAGAACCAGTCATCGTGCGGAACTTCTATCGCCATACATTCTGGATGCTATATCATGAAATTATAAAAATAAGCTACCTACAGAAAGTACGGCGCTACTTACCGTAAATTCTACAGGAAGGAATCCTGTACTTCCCGGCAAACAACATCTCGGAACGGAATTATTAAATGCTCTGGAGGTTGCCGTTAAAGTTACGTCATGATCTAAAAATTGACCCCACTGCATGAACATGAGCGTGATACTCGGGAAAGATCGATTTCTGTCTCTGTGGATTGTCGTGCTTATTTTTCTTGGAGATGGTAATTTTCGATTGAAGATGGATAGTCTTGGGCTTTGTATACCTAGGGAGTATAATGAGTGAGCTTTGCGAAGGATTATTCAATAAGAAATTATAATGTTTCGTGAAATGTATGGAATAAGCGCATTAAAATTTGATAAATTAATGAAACAGAATTTTAAACTCCGAAGTCAAGCGAATAAAAACATTATTGGTAGTAACATTTTATTTAACTAAGATATATGACACTAAAAATCCAAATCAAAAAATTAATAATTATGACACATATTTCTATAAATACTCGCCTTAGTCGAGGAAGTATTGACGATAATACAAAAGATTGTCAAGGGAAGATCTTTTACTATAGTGAAGTTTAAACAATTGATATTCTCTGCCTTGTTAATGGAAATATAATTAATATGTACCCATACGTGTTAAGAAGAATTCTAGGATAAAGTGTAATATCATTTTTGGTTTCTATCGAAGAGAGAAATTTAGTTAAGTAGCTCAAGTACTATCTCGCGTACTATTTCAGTTTGTAGATAGACGTAGTAAAACTTGTGAAGTTTCGTTGATTTCTTATTCATCCTTCTTAAACTATAGTCTAAGTTTGAAGTGCTGAAAGCTTTAAGATATATATAGTTTATACATTTTTACGTGAAGTAAGACTCGACTACTGACACTATTATTCGAAAAAAGAATTTATTATGTACATATATTCTAATTCTGACATCTTTCTTATGGCGGTGAAATTTGGTTAATTTCTGACACTTGACTTTAAAGTTACATCAATGGGAGTAATGTGTCTAAATATAGAATCCTAAAATGCATAAACTCGCAATTCGTAGTGTAATCTAATATTTATTTTTTAAAGGACTAAACATATCCTAAATTTTAGGTGATACGTAATAAACTATCGGTGACGATACACCATCGGAAGCCTTATTTTCATCAAAAGCTATAATTCTGGAAATGATCAATAAAATAAATCATTTTGTACGATCTCAAAGTTTGACATCAAGGAGTGTTTCATATTTTACACGGAGATTTGGGCATGACCAATTTTGAATTATGAGATATTAGAGAATGTGAACATTGACATAATTTGAAGCTCTTTAATAAGAATCAGGCTGATTCTGCAAAAATTTATTCCGGCTGCTAAAATCTGACTTCAATAATATAGTTCTGAATTCGAACGTCAATCTTGGCAGTGAAGACATCAAGGTATCGCATCCCTAAAGAAAACCAAGAGATTTTCATAGACGCGTAAGGTAGTTGGTATTCGTAAAGAATAATTTTGATAGATTCTCTTGCGAATAATCGACGGATCGTATTATGTTACTGTACTAGATAAATCGAAGAAAGCAATTCCTGCAAACTGACTGAATAGACCAAAAAGTTTTTTCATTACAACACGCCTTTTTATGCCAGTTAAGTTTTTCTACAAAAATTGTATCACTTGAGATTTCAGATTGTATCTCGTCGACTTTTTTCGCCAAACTCAAACTTCTCTTTATTGAAAAACAGTTCCAGTTGGATGAAGAACTTATTGCAGTAACGTGGTGGTATTTTTGGGATCTTGAGAAGGATCACTATAATAATGGTATAATAGCACTTCTGCATGGTTCGTTGACGTTAACGGATAATACATAAAACTTAATACTTCAATACATTTCGGGTTTCGTTTCAACTCATCATCCTCGTATATATGTATAGAAAAAATTGACGAATTAGTTAAAGTCACTGGGTCCCATATTGCGACTTTACATATATCTTAATAATATTGCTGGCTTCAATAGCAGCTTGAGCAACTTCTATCCCGGAAACACGTGCATGATAATTAGAAACTCATGCACCTTCAGTACGCTTTTCTGATTAATATCCTTCAATTTATGTAGAAACGATAATATTGGATGTCTATCGTAACATTTCTTTCTTTAAAGTTAGTCATTAGTATCGCTTCATAATCAGAAAACTGTTGGCATGAGTCTTTTCCCTGATTAGGTCACCTTGGTTTTAGATGGATATCACTGTCTTAGTCTCCACTTTTCTATGAACTTTTAATATGAGATCACGCCAGAATACGCACGTATCAATCGATGACAAAATTTCTTCGATATTGGCTTCGAAAAATTACAAAAAATGAGAGCACACAATCAACACGTTGAATAATGGAAAGAAATTTAGGTACACACCTTTATGTTTACCTTTATTCATCCTCGAATGATCAGAAAATTAAACTTTTGGTATTGATTTTGGCAATCAATATTTCTCCTTTCTTTAGGGGTGGTCTGCCATATATGAAATATTTTTGCTCATTCCTTCACAATAACAAGAGAAATATAAAATTCTCCATAAATATTATCTAAATAGTAAACGTTTAAAGACAGGTACAGGGAGAGTAAAAAATATATAGATAATAAAAGTATATTAATAGAATTTATAAAATGCTTCAGTTCATAAATGCATATATAGGTGACTGAATAGTGAGTGTAGTTACAGTTAGAATATTATCAACAAAATTTCTTCAAATTGGAAGAACTTTTAGACTACCCTAAAGAATAATGTTTTAGAATAAAAGCGAGGCTTTTTAAAATACACAAATTAAAAGTTAATTGAAAGTACATTAAATCTTGGATAGAAAGAAATACTAATAATACTAAGAAAACATTAATTATTTTGAAAACGTATAATTTTATAGTTGAATTTGATGGAGCCTGTGGTTGATTGACTTGATCAATAAGGTTGATATATAACCCCTTTTCACATAAACTTTTGTAAATTCTGTATACGCATTTCGACAACCAAGTTGTCATCATCAGCAGATAATTTCAAAGTGTCGCACCTGGTAAAACACGGCGAAAAAACAATTGTACGAAAATCAAACTCCGTACGCGATCCACACCGCTCAAAACCAAGATGTACACTGATACGTATAATTTTATGTCAAGCTTCAGTATAATTTTTATCTTTAACATAGCATCAAAAATCCTATATTCGTAATAAACAAGGTAACATATGCAATATATGTACGGTTGATTGAATGGGCAATATTAAGAACATTTTTGACGATATTTATAACGTAAGCAAATTTTAATAAATAATAGTGTTATATTGTGTGTGTATAAGTGTTATATTTATAAAAATATTTATTAACTCACCATCTTCGTATGTTGGTGGAAGAAATCGTTGCATAGGAGTCATAGACGAACCCTTCCATGGTTCTTCAATATTATTACAAGTTCCGTCTGCGGTTCTATATCTTTTCGATGGCGGAGCACACCTGGGTATCCCCTTCAGTGGACACTGTTGATTCAACAAATTCGTCTTCAAATTCTGGCCGAAATCAAAATTTTGTCTGCCTAAGTTTTCCGGATATCTGTGGAGACAGATTGGAAGGATCACATAAAATTAAAATGAAGAACAAAATTTACAAAGATTTGGAAGTATTTGGAAATATCACCAATAACGTCGCAATTGAGACTAACTTCTTTACCGGAATTTTTCGCGTTTTATAGTTAACAACAAATGGACCATGGTGATTTATCCCCACTATATTCTCATGAACAAGTGTCTCGTAGTCCTTCTCCCGTGTAAACAAGTAATTCTAACTTTCTTTTCTCATGCCTGCTGGTCGACGAGCTTTCCTATTTATGACTTTAAACGCTTCGATTTCCCCAATCACTATTTTTTTCGAATGAGATAATTCGTAAAGCGCTCGCGAGTTAAAACGAGACAGAATTAGAGGGAGAAAGAGATTTTTTAACGATTTGCGTAATGCCACATTTAAAAGTGATATTTGTTTTGTCTTTGGAAACGCTTCAATTATTTCTCTTAATTAGTTAATAATCAAGAGCGTAATGAATAAATAATTAATTTACACTTGTTTCTTTTAACACGCAAATTGAAGGATGTAATTTCTAGTTAGTGCGGTTTATAAATTGTTATACAAGTTAACTTTCTATAATTTACATGTTTAACATGTAGATTCATTTTTATGGATTGCAAAATGACATTGATTAGGTAACATCGATATTGTCCTTGATTTCATTATTTTTATCGAAGAAATGTGCATTTGTGGAATAAATCAAATTGTATCATTGTGCAAGTATTTTATGTTAATTTAAAATTATAATTTCGCTCATACAGGTGTAAATACATGTACTAAAATAACGTAGAACAATTATGTCAATCTCAAGAAGACTAATAGATGGACGGGGATAGAATAGATCAAAGAACTACATCGAACTAAAAGCCCTTATCCGGTGAGATGGATGAAGAAACTCAGACGCGATGTGCAATCTTATTTAATCAAATATATGAATTTACAGAAGCTACAGTCAGACACACAGAAATGCTATTAATGTTTACACATTGATCACTGAAGGTTGAATATAACCCCTGGTCACATTAATTTTCGAATTCTATGTATTTCGACAACTAAGTTGTCATCATCAGCAGATAATTAAAAAGTGTCGCACCTGGTAAACTACGGCGAAAAATACCCGTACGAAAACAAATTTCGTACGCGATCCGTACCGTTGAGAACCAAAATGTACAATGTGTACACACAGTGTACATTTTGGTTATATATCAACCTTCAGTGATTAAGCGAATTAACCACAGGCTCCATCAAAATTACCTTTACACATTGAAAAATATTCGTAAGGGCTTTTTAATTATAAAACCA
Source organism: Dermolepida albohirtum (assembly GCA_031893035.1). Lineage (NCBI taxonomy): Eukaryota > Metazoa > Arthropoda > Insecta > Coleoptera > Scarabaeidae > Dermolepida > Dermolepida albohirtum. The sequence continues at coordinate 60,213 of JAVIWB010001087.1, forward strand.
CTAAATTACATTTAAAACCCGGCAGTATGCAGCAGAGTTATTACGATGTAAAAATACCAGTAGAATAATAAACTATAACTGTGATACTTGTTACTTCATTGATTGTTCATATAATATATATGTATGTATCTGAACTGTTGAAATTCAATATGGATGGATATACATATAACGTTGTAATAATTGGCATTTTCTTTCAGCATTAACCCACAGAAAATATATTACGAAAATCTGATCTTTAGTATTGTTTGTTGAAGTGTTGTGGTTAAAGAAAACCATCCAAGTGAAGTTTATATGTTGGAGGAAAATAAATTAAATATATTTAGGGATGGAATTACAAAACTGGAGACTTGATATTTCACAGTGATTAGATATTAAGCAAGAATTTGTAGAAACAAATTAAGAAGCTAATGATGTCGGCAAATTAAAAAAAAATTAAAATTAATTGGGAAAATTGTTCGTTTCGCTGATGATATTATTCTTAGATAAGGTAATTTAGAAAATTTTAGAGATAGTTACACAATCTTTGAGAAGCTGCCTCAGCTTGAATACAACGGTTTGTACGGTCAATTAACATGTCGTATGAATTTTTAAGTTCATCTTTAGAGATGTCCTTCAAGATCTCCAAATCCGGAGAAGTGAGTTATTGATGGTTAAAATGCCGTTTGTAGTTAGAAAATCAATAATAAGCGTCGAACGATTAGATGATGCATTATCATCTAACAAACGCCAACTACTATTTTCATGATATTGAGGCCACACACGACGAATACGTGCCAAAAGACGCTTCATAACAGCAAGATAGTATACAGCATTGACTCTTTTGACTGGTAGGTACAAATTCTTTGTGCACTATGGCTTTCGAATCAAAAAAACAAATCAACATTGTCTTCACTTTTGACTTCTCCAAACGGTTTTTTTTCAGTATTTCTTTGCTGGGTCTCTGGATCATATTGAAAACACCACGTCTCATCGCCAGTTACATTGAATATCTGAAGTTTTCGTTCTTTTTTGTCTTTAATCAAGTCTGTACAACTTTGTATTTAGTTTGCTTGTGTGGTACAAACTTTGCACAAATCTTTCTCAGTCCTAAAGGTTGTGTCAAAAGAAATACCGAAAAAAAGCTGTTTGGAGAAGTCAAAAGTGAAGATAATGTTGATTTGTTTTTCTGATTCGAAAGGCATAGTGCACGAACAATTTGTACCAACCAGTCAAACAGTCAATGCTGTATATTATCTTGGTGTTATGAAGCATCTTTTTGCACGTATTCGTCATGTGTGCCCTCAATATCATGAAAATGGTAGCTGGCGTTTGTTACATGGTATGCATAAGTTTTGGAAATACTTAATTCCATTTCGACGTATCGTAATGAGATTTTCGGCTTATTTCTGATAAATTCACGCAAAAGTTCGATGTTACTTTCCGTAACCACAGATTTTTTTGCAACAGGAGGTTCGTCGTCACCACTAAGAATTACTCTTTATTTGGTCGAGAATTAAAAACAAGTGAAAGAGAGCCAGTAGTCGAATTAATGAGAAGATTAATACACTGGATAACATTTGGTGAGAACTTTCGAACTGCATTTCACATGCATTGACGAATGGTGTGGAGTTCTGACTTTTACCAAAATATTAATAACATCATTGAACGTAACGAAAAATAGAACTTTCAATAGTGGGACTATATTTAAAGTAAAGGTTTGGAAATGAAGAAGTTTACAAGAGAACGGGCATAGAAGATATTGTGATGGTTAAATAAAGATGGGAAGGATAAGCAGATCGATTGATGATATCAGAAATTTGTTGAAATTGGATCGCAATTGTTGGAGAATAAGAAAGTTGGAATCGCTTGGGCGAAATATATTTTCAACAACGGATTTAAGAAAACGAATCGAGATGATCATACTTAAGTTTATTAAAAAGAATCAAGCAATACGAGCAAGAATAATTGTGTTGTTCAAATACATTTATTTAGAAAGGGCTTGTATTTATCAAACTGGCGATGCTAATTTTAAGTAAATGCAAATACATATATATGTGACAAATGATACTGGAACATTGGGTTTACTGCTAAAGCTATTGAACGTTTCAGTATTGTAGACTTTAAAACGGAAAATGATACAATAAATCGAAATAAAATGCTAGGGCAATGAATAGATCATAATTTTAGGGTAACTAGTCAAATTAGTAAAGAATACGTTAGAAGGAGAATGACAGCAATTATAGTAAATGGGGAAGACACAGAAGAACTTGAAATAAAGAGAGGGCTTAGACAGAGAGATACATTGTCCATATTACGGCTTAACTTAGGGTTGGAAAAAATCATTAGAAGTAGTGGAATTAACAGACAGAGAATCCTTTACCAATGTTAGGCTTATGTTAACTGCGTTGATAGCAAAAAACGAACGGGAACTAAGAAATATAATAGAAGAATTGGGATAAAGACTAATTAGCAAAAAAGAGTAAATACGTGCTACTCTGGAATGAACATATTGCGGAGCGTTTAGGTAACTTTTAAGGGAATAAACAATCATATATGTTTATTATAAATCCAAGGCCAGAGTTGTACATAATTTTATTAAATCTAAATACGTGCCATTAAATGCAAAGAAGAGACTGTAACGGCCTAAATTGCTCTATAGCTGTGACTTGTGTAATGAAAAAGAACCTATAAAACAAGATCGAAATATAAGAAGGCCAATTGCTACCCAGAGATTATGAAGCGAAGGAAAAAAATGAGGGTTTGGAGAGGAGAACAAATCAAAAATCTGTGGTTGTATCACAGTGTGCGTTTTGGCTTTCGACGGTACAGTCGTTTAGGTAATTTGTTTCGGGTGGATTTGGTCGTGGTTTCCAGGAGTGACACTGTTTAATTATCTGCTGATTATGACAACTTAGTTGTCGATATACGTATATAGAATACTAAAATTATTGTGGAAAGGGGTTATATATTAACCTTAAGTGATTAAAAAACATACAAATTTAGTCAAAAAATCTTCCAGTTTTCCTTATTCAGGTATATATGTTCATTACATAATTGTAATAGATAGAAAATCTTAATAATTAAAACTATATGTATAGTATAATTTGAGAAAAAAAGTTGACTAACGTTCTTCGTAAATTATAAGTGAAAAAATATCATTCGCAATTATGTATTTCCTCTTTCTGAAATCGGTTATTTGATGTATAAATTATTAAAATAAAATAATAAAGAAGACGTTATAATTAAAGTTAAAATTTTTGTCGAACTCTTGGTATATAAAGAGAGAAATTTGGTATATTCTAAATAAACAAATTCATGCAAAAGTATCGATAATTATCATCGGGTTTTGATCTCTAGAAAAAACATTAGGTTTTCTATTTATTTTTACTTTGTAATGCATTTCAAAATAAATATTTTTAAAATCTGGAAAAATTTGGAATATTATGACATTAGTCATACATGTGTAGTACGCAATAAATTTGTTTTAGATTCCACAGACTAATAACACGTACACAAATATTCGTATACACTTTAGCACGCGCCAGCAACAAATCCAGTTAACTTTCCAATAAATTTAAACCCGCGAGAACACGTTCAACTCGTCCTAGTGTGGTATACATTTGTTTTTTAATGCTTCCGCCCATTTATACATTATATATGCATTAATTGACGCGTTATTCGAAGCGATTGTTCTTTCTGGAGCAACGAACTGGAATGATATTTTCTTATTTCCTGTGAATATTATTGCCATTTGATTGCTAGAGCTTCGCGTGCATTAGTTAGACTACTTCTTCATTGTTGGAATTACACAGCGAGTGATGTTACAAAATATCCTTCGCATACCTTTTCCGTTTATTAAACAAAAATGCGATTTCAAACACGGGATGTTTCGAATGATGTTTAATATTGTGTGAAACAATATTTCTCTATTATTAAACATTTGTTTTTTTTCATTTTGATAATCTTTATTATAAAAATGAGGTCAAAAATATATACCATTTTATCGCTCGCCTTAGTAGTAGTTACAAAGTTAAGCAAAAATATTGATTCAATGAATCGTATGATAATATTCAAACCAATTTAATAATTAAATCAATTCTTTTAATTATTAAGCTCTACCAACGTAAGTACTCCAATTACTTTACTGTGAATGTTTCTTATATTAGTTGCTTTTTATATCTTATCACTATGTCCGATTAAATTTTCGTTTGTTGATAATACAAAGAAAAAATACAATATTCTGCTCCGCGTGTTTGTTTTTATATTTTACCAGTTCTAACAAAATCTATTATCTCTTCAGTGTAGTTATTCTTTAGATACTAGTGCACTTGAGTAACTATGACAAAATTAGATAATAGATAGACGTCAGGAACTCTCCTTGGACTTCAATATTGTTTAGTTTATGTGATTGACTTAATCTTAATTATTTATGCCAAGCACTTGCTGAATATCCAGAAATTATGATTTGTTGATTGGCGAATCGTTCTACTTCTCTGTTTGTGCCTCCATTGCCTCAAATTCGCATTGGTGCTTGGAAATGAATTTTCTTCTCTCCAATACCGGATTCAATCAGTTTCATTAAAAGCTTGCCACATGCTTTGCATGATATGAGTAGTAAGCTTAATTAATCTTAGAGATTCTAAATTCATCAGATTATCAGTTGTGAAAAGTGACTAAAAAGTTCACACCGTAGGGTGAAGTAGTCAAAGTCATACACAGTAGCTGGTTAACAAGTAATACACAGAGAGCCATTGAAATTGTTGAATTATGACAAAATTCCAACCATATAATATTGAAACCATCCCAGAAGATGAAAAAGAAATCCATTTAATGCTTATATCCATATCGAATATACCACTTATGAAATATGTTACAATTGTAGAAGCTAAGGCAGTTATTTATAAAGAACGAAATCCTAGGAAAGCTCCTGACTTTGACCTTATTATAGTAAAAGTTTTATTTAAGGTCTCTAGTAAATGTAGTAGGGTCATTACATGCATTTTCAACGCATTATTAAGCCTTTACCAAATATTTGAATCAGATATTTGCAAAGTTCTATCTCTTAGGCACAACTCTCCTATCTATCTTTTTTAACATGAATTTTGTATCTAAGAAGTCTACAATTACCAATTTGTGTTTTATTACACAACAAATAGCAAAAACTCTAGTTTCAGGTAACCAATATGATGTCATTCCAATGGTTATTGCAATACCTTGGCACAATGTATGAAATTTTATTTAACCAACAGATGGAATTATGTACATTTTAATGGCTATATGTCTGGAGTTCGATAGGGCTCTAAATTAGACCCACTTTTAATTACACTTTTTTGATTATTACTTATTTGAATTGTTTTCTGGACGACTGTACACATAGGCTAGCCAGTTATTACAAAATAATTTGGATAGAATCCAGACATGGTGCATGAATAACAAACTACATCTAGACATTAATGTGCAATATTAAGGAAGGAATGCCTTCGCAGCCAGTGGATAGTAGCTCGAAATTCTCATGCTCGTTAGTAATGAGAAGCGTCAGATGAATTTGGAATGGCATATATCAATAAGTTTATTACCAAAGTGTTTGAAAATCGTTCTTGCATTAGTTAACACGGGTGTTGAAAAAAAAAAAGAATTTGAATAGTTTTGTAGTCAACGGAAACTAGCAGTTCAGATTATAATGCTCGTCAAACTTGAAGAAATTCTTTGAGAAACTCTCATTGAAACAATTGTAAGAAAATAAGTTGATTCTCAATCTCCAGTTCGGATTTTGATCAGTATATATTTGGAAAAACAAAATACGTATACCGACAAAGTATAAACAGGAATAGAGTTAGGCTCTATGGTCACCTTAAGTAGTCTATATATGCATGTATATATGTTTGGAATTATGAAGTACAACTTCTATTTCAAAGTTAAAAATTCTGTAGATATTTCAAAAGAGAGTTCTTCGAACAATATTTAACTACTAACAGCTAGAAAGTACCTATAACGAAAATTATTTAAAAGAGGTATTGATTGTCCATCATTATTCAAAAGAAGTACTTATTGTCCGTAATTATTTAATAGAAATACTTATTGTCCATAATCGGAGATACACTGTATATTTAATTTGCGTTAGGATAAAAGAATCTAAGGGAGTAATAAATCTTGGTAATAAAAAGAAATTAAAAAGTATAAATATTTATGAAATTAAAAGTTTCTCTTTAATATAATTTAGTAATTAACTTGTGACGAATTCTACAGGTGGAGACAATTTGCCTGATCTGGTATGACGCCGATATGAGACGATGCAAATGTCGATGTCGGAGTCCCGTTTAGAAAGCAATTTGTCTTCAAACGTAGTTGGATGTGGTCCTATATAAAAATTCCGCGTAAATAAGAAGTAATTCCTTTTATAAAGGATATTAGTAATGTATACATAAATTTCTTACTTTGCGGCATACTATGTTCGATGTGATGCATTAAATGTAAGAATTATAGCCTTTGCGATGTACTTAATTGCAAAACAGCGTATTAAATTTGAAATCAACATATTAACTTTGGTGGATTTATGAGAATAATTAAAATGTTCGTGACACTTTGATTTCGACGCCTTAAACCCTAATTAAGTAAAATGTTGTTTTATTAACGAGTTTATTTATTTAGAAGGAGGCATAGAAAACCTAAGTGGAATGCCATATTAGGGAGTTTTCATGAAACTAACTTATATATGATCATTAGTACAATAACCTTCAAGCCACTAAATTTGTATAAATTTTAATTTTATAATAGTAAAGTGCATGTAATTACGGTTGTTATTAAAGTTACGTTGTAGATCCGAACCCAATAAAATTTATTAATTATTTTTAATATTAACCAATATATAAATAAACACAATATTGATTTCGATATTATTATTATTATTTAACTAATTGCAAGTAAAAGGTAAGTTTTACATCCTTTTTAATTTCAATTTTAAATCAAAGCTAAGCTAATCTAAATATATTTCTACATCAAACAAATTAAAACATCTATTACTCAAGCTGTTACGGTCACGTAAAAATCCGTTTAAAATCCTTTTAATGAACAAACACGAAACGAGAGTAGGCAGTGTTCCCATAAAACCGATTTGATTTCGTCCGTTCGTAATTGCGTCGCCTCTAATTCGCCATTAAATTAATAAACCTCTTCGATTCGATGAGAGTTGTTTCGCATCAAAAATGAACGGATCAAGGGGAGCCAACTGAGTGTGGTTGTGTTAAATTAAGAGAGGCAGAAATATGAATTGGAGAAATTGCAGTCTGGTAAAGCGATTGCTAAATATATTTACTTATATATGTAATTTGCCGTGTCTGTGTCCGCTTACCTCTGTGCCAGTTTTAAACTCGCCTGAACTGTTGCGAAACCGTATTTGGCGTGTAAGGAGGCGCGAGGATTTGGCGCACTGAATGCAGCTAGGCGACCCGCTGGTTCTTCGGGGTCAAGGTAGAATCCTAGAATGAAAAAAAAATTGTAACATATTTTCAAAATAATGCAGGATTACATTAAATAAAGGTGTAAGCTAAACTTTTCTCCGTATTATCTTTGTTTTTTAGAAACATGCTTTAAAATTATATTTCTTACCTAAATCAATACAAATAGTTGTTAAAAAGCTCAAGTGATTTTTTTATAGATAAGTTGTGCATTGGTTCGATGTGTAGGGTTTTCCTCTTAAATAGGCATATGCTTTTATATTTGCTGCCGAATATTATTTAGATGGTTTATCATAAATGAATTATACGATTTTAACGATTCTTGTTATTTGAATGGAAAACGAATTGCTTTTAAATTTTTCGAAACATGGAGAAAGTGGAGTATCAATCAGTGATTAAATTACTATTTTTAAAGAACAAAACAAACAATGAAATCGAAGTTGAGCTGAAGTTTATTTACAAAAATTAATGTCCATCAATTTGTGCTCATAAAACTGTGACATTTGAGTTTAAACGTGGCCAGACCAATGTATTTGATGAAAAACACAGTGGACGTCCAAAAGACGCGCATATTCCAGAAATAATGAAAAACGTGATATGATGTTAGATGACCGTCGAACAAAATTCCATGCGCTTCGTATATCAGTGGTCTTCTTTTTATATAAGAAATTGTATATTGAAAGATTATGTGGATCATGGGTGCCGCATTTATTATCTATAGATTAAAAACCTGGAGGAGAATGCATTGTAGCTCCTAATTTATCGAATTTAAGGCATAATTCGAAAGAATTATGGTTATGAGTAATGACCGTTGATGAAACCAGACTACGCAAGTATAAACCCGACATGAAGCAACAATTAAAATAATGGATCGAGGCTAACACAATTGCTGTGAAGAAAGCAATACACTTGGCCGAAAAGATTGTAGCCATTATGGTTTGGGACTATAGTGGTATTTTTGCTATGGATTGTCTTCAAAAAGATAATACGATAATAGGCGAATACCATGCATTTCCCTTTGGTGCAACTGCACAATGCAACGCAAAAGACCTTACTTAAAAAAGAGTGCTTTCTCTTCGAAATATTGCACGTGTTCACACTTCGATTTTCTCAGTAACAAAAATTATATTTCAAACTGTTTCCACATCCAACGTATTCTTTTTCTCTATCTGAAAACTTGACTCTGTTGTAGTAATACATATTTCGACCAGTCTGACAGAGTTTACTTTACTGAAGGGATTAAAAGATTTGAATATCGGTGAACTAAATGCCAAGAGTTATAATGAGACTATGTTGAAAAATAAAATAATTTTTGCCAAAATGTGTGTATTTTCTATCTGAGTTCACGAATTACTCATCGACATCGCATATAAAATTATGCAGTAAAGTTTAACTTGCTAAATTTACAAGTTTTATGGTTTAAAGTTTCACAGTTATTTATTTAGGAGTCATTTATTTTGCAGTCTTTCTATTTACACTCTTTAATATTTAAAAGGCATATTGATCGTGAAGCTATTATGATGTAGAAAAGTAATTAAATTATTCAGAAACAAATTTATTTGTTAAAATTATTAATTGAATTTGCTAATTACCATTAAATATGCAAAAATCAATATTTTTGTTATTGTGGTTTCTAATATCCCATTAATTTGTTATTAATTATTCAAGGATTAATAATATACAGTTATTATGGCGTGGTAATTGACTAAATTTAATTTTAAATATTAAAACCGAAGCCAGATAATCAATTAAGCAAATCATATCGATAAAACCGAAAAGGCTTAATTTTTCGCGCGATTAATGTCGAACTGAAAGAAATATTACCACGAATATTCGAATTAAATTATACTCGTTTCATAATAACCTCGATTCCAGATATATTTTCTTTACTTTTTCATATATTGTCGCCTTTACGCCTGGTCAACTTTTGCTTCGACAAGGTTTGTAAATACATGGCAAATCAAATCTTCATATGCTATAGAATATATGTACATACTTATATAAAGTTCACTATAATTCCTTCCTTTCTTGATTATTTATTTATATGAAATACAACGGACATAGTCGGTACAGCAAAGTCAAATTAAAGTTTATTTAATTTTGTAAACAACGAAATATAAATTGTCAGAACCAACATTTAGGGTCTTAACATGGTTTATAATCGAGACATGGTGTTAATGAAATTTTTTATAATTATATTATATAAATATTTATATCAATTTTAAATTTATTTAAAATGACCTGGACCTGTAAAAACAACATAAAACAATTATAGATGTATTTATCTTTTAAAATTATCTGAAAAAATAACATAATACAATGAAAAGTACATGGAATCTTTTTAATTTACATATTTAAAGATTTTTAGTATAGTCTGGTTTTTACGTAATGTAAATATTTAGTCCAAATTGAATGAAGTAATACGAAAGTATAAGTGTGTTATAAATGAATGTTTCAAAATACGTCGAATATTATATTTTTTTGTAAACGATTGCATCGTTCTGGAGAGAGGTATGCGTTAATTATGTACGTTAATATGTAATGCAAAGCAATTTTATCTTATATCGTAGCTTTTTGAGGTCACAAAAATGTTGTTGTTTCAAATATGCTTGAAAGATTTGTTAAAAACTAATACATTATCGATACTACTGAATTGTATAGAAAGCTTTTGCTTTCATGGAAACGAACAATTCGTTTATATTATATAAGTATTTTATTAATTTATATATTAACCATTTTGGTTCAACACATTTTGGCATCTTTCTAGTAGTAATATGACCTCCATTCGGAAAGCTTTTGATTTTACTTGCAAAAAATTGAGTCAAATGATTTTTGACACCTTCATTAGAATTAAATGTTTTTCATCTAAAGCCTCTGGTAAGGGTAAGAGCGGAGCAACTAGTAATCAGAGGAAAATATGGTCGACAGGTGTATGATCTGGCATTATCATGGTGAAAAATTACACTTTTACCGCCAATTTTTTGTGTCCAATGGATCCATGGTTGTAAAAAACCCACTCTTCATCTCCAATTACGATTCTCTTCGGAAATTGATCAATTTCTTTACGTTTTAGCAGAAAATCACAAACGCCAATGCAACGGAGCAAATATCTTTGTTTGAAAACACGTGGAATCCAAATATGTAGCTTCGATGTGAAATCAAATCGCTTCAAATGGTGATGAACGATTGATGATAACAAATTTAATCTCGTAGCAATTTTTTTCATTATTACTTGATTTAATAATATTTTGATTCAATCAATATCTTTATTTTATCTTTATCAGCTTCAACTGGCCTTCTAGAACGAGGTACATCCTCGACGTTGAAATAATCAGAACTAAATTTAGCAATAGTTTTGATACTGTGGAGAGTGTGCGTTTTAGCTTTCGACTGTACAGATCGTGTACGGAATTAGTTTGGTGCGAGTTTCTTGCCGTAGTTTTTTAGATGCGACAGTGTTTAATTATCTGATGATGGCAACTTAGTTGTCGAAATACGTATAAAGACTACGAAAATTAATGTGATAAAAAAAGCTATTGAAAATTATTACTGGAGCGTGTTGGTTTGTCCTCGAAAGCGTAATTCATTGTAAACTTGGTATTTTTACACTACTGAATTATTCTTTAGTATAATATAGTAATAAGTATCTTCTAGAAATTGATTAACATCAAAATCCTTTAATTACTCAATCTCATCCGATAATTTACATGGGCTACGTAAATATCTTCAGCACATTCTTTACTAGTTACTTCGCCGTATCCGATCGACCTTATATTAATGATATTCTTTTAATAAAAGCACAATCAGAAAGAAAACTTAATAATTCTACGATAACTGAAATTAAGTAGAACTTAGATGACGAAAGAGTAAAGAACTTTGTTCAACTCTGGAAAAATATTTTATGAAGAGGACGGTTTTTGAATGAAGCTCGTTGATTGAAAATACAACTCGCGTTAGAAAAAACGAAAATACATTTCGAACAACCTGATAGTATAATTAATAAAAAATGATAAAATGCAAATCCACTAGAATTCCTGACACTAATTAATGTCTTTGCTCACATATTTTCTAATGTACATATATGTATACTAAGAAGTTCACATTCAACATTAGTTGAATCCAAACAAGATATAAGATAATGTCTCCAAAGTTGAGTGCGACCTCCAATGTGACCTTACCCTGTCAAGCGGATCTTTGATCTAACGGACTGCTATTTCCTTACGCAAAGGTATAGAGCAAGTTCCAAAGTCCAGATAAAAATTAAAAACATGTGAGAGGTTTTAAAGCTACAAGACAAGAAATTCTAGTCACACCAGTCAGAAGGTAAAGTATGGATGAATCAGGGTTATCTATACAAATAAAAATATGTAAAGCTGTGAGAGTCAATATCGTAGAAATGAGTCTAATATCCGACTGTGAGATCCAATCAGTTAGGTGAACTGGGTTTATTGAGGTTAAATTGCAAACGCGATGAGCGGCGAATCAAAGTCGAAATTACATACATACTAAAAGAGTTAATGTAATCAAGACCAATTGCAATAGGAATGCAAAGAAGCCAAAAGATCTCAGAGATAGATGAGGATCACAACAGATTTGGAAAGGTCACAGTGGCATAGGCTTTATGGTCACCTTAAGAAATCTTAAATTGTAAATTTCAATGTATTCTTACAAAGCGACCGCTCTAATTATTCCTAATATTTTGCATGTTTATTTGTCACTATACCTTTGATTTCCAAGATCAGTTGGTTAAACTTATGTCTAGACTTATCAATAAGTATACTTCTGGTGATGACCTACTAGCAAAATTTCTAATGAGAGCTTATATATATGAATTTTTCCCTGCTTTAATAACGTTTGTTAATCTTTTCATCAAAACCCAAACTTTCTGAGCTATGGGAGGTGCTATTGTAGTTCTTGTTCATAAAGGCAGCTATCGTCCTATTTCAATTCTTTCTAATTTCGCGACCGTTTTTGAACAAGCTCTATATTTCAGAATTTAGAATATTAACTAATTTTTATCCCAAAACCAGCATGGCTTTATTCATAGACGTTTCACTTAAAAGAAATTTTCATAGCATTTATTAGACGAGATTCTGAATAGGCTTGGTGAGACATATGTCGTTTTCGTTTGACACTATTAGTCACAAAGTTTTGATATTTGAACTTAGTTCTTTGGTTTTGCGCCATTCGCTTGGAATTTCCTGCATTCATATTTTAAAAATCGATTTTTTACATGTTATATAACGGTTTTCGATTTTATAAATTCAATGCAACATCTGGTGTACCTTAAGTCTCTAATTAAAGACCGTTTTTCTTTTTATTAGTGATCTGCTATTTGGTCTCACCTGTTTAGTTTTAGCCTATGCCAATTATTTGAAAGTATGTAGTGAAATGAACAATTTCGATGGCACTTCTTTTCTATAAGATAATTTAAATTCGATTCCAAAATGATGTAAGACGATCAAGTTAGAATAATATACTAGTAAGTGTTTCATACCATGCACATATTTTGACATGAAAACTTTCATTAAGGAACTGGGCATATTCTAGAATTCAGGATTTTCTTTAGGACTACAACTTCAAGGCTCTATGCTTCGTTATGCATGCTTCCACGAAAATGGAATTGCCTAAGATTTCTGCTGTTGGCTAAATGGATTAGGCAGCTGTTGTTTGGTATCCTTTCCATCTTTTATGCATCCAGCCGATTCATTACTTGGGTTGAATACGCCGGCAATTTTTTAAAATTTCTCTTTTAAAATATACAGTGTTTATCAGCTGATTCGTATAAATCGAGTGGGATTGTCGCAGCACTACAACATACTTTCGTACGTGAATAGAAGGGATCGTCAATTTGATACGTCCTTATGGAAATTACTAAATTACAAAATTTACTTATTATAAAATTAAAATTACGATGACGAATCAGTAATTAGTGAGCTTAACGAAAGAGAGCAGCACCGGTGAAAATCTTATTTGTTTTTCAACTTGGTAATCATTAAAAATATTTCTCTTAAAATTTGTGTTCATTTTGATCATCAGGGTGCTTGTTATTTCAACAGAAAGTGTTTTTAGCTTGTTTTGAAATATGGAAAAAGTGTAGTACTTATCAGAGATTATGTTTCTCTTTTTACAGACCATATGGATCTGTGCTTTCGATTTTTGATAATGAATTGAGTACGAAAAAAATACGTACAAGATGGGTGGCGTCTTTATTGATTGCGAACTATACATGTGAACAAAAACACATTTCAATCCTCAATTTAGCGAAGTTAAGGCATAATCCGATAGACTTTTGGCGTCGAACAATAACAGTTGATGAAACTTGTTAACATCATTATATACTTGAAATGAAGCAACGAGCAAAATAATGGATTAAGGCTAGCACAAATGCTTCGAAAAGAACAACGACCATATATTCAACAGGGAAGATTTTGGCTATTGTCTTTTTGAATTGCGGCGAGATTCATTTAATCGCTTGTCTTCAAAAAGATGAATTGTATGATGCAGTACAAGGCAAGAGACCGTACAAAATGAATGTTTTTTATTCAAAATAATGCATGTGTTCACAATGGCAAAAATTCATGAACTACATCTTGAACTACTTCGATATTCGGCTTATTTGCCAGATTTAGCCCCTCCAACTGAAACTTGGTTTTGTGGCCAGTAATGACTTACAAAGAGAACACTTGTTACTGATAGCGTTCTTATATGTATTTAAAAATTATCTTAAAATGAAGTACGTTATTCTAAAATTGATTGCGAAACTTCTTAATTAAATTCGGATAAAGGGTGAATTTGTGTAATTAGGAAGACAATAAATAAAATGAAACCAATCTAGAAAGTCATTACCATTTCCGGAAGTAATTTAAATTCGTTTACATAAGTAATCTAAAATTTTAGAAAAAATATTACTAATTGGCTTACCATAAGGAAATCAGTGCGAAATTAATGATGAAAGACTACTAATAACAAGCAAAATTCTTATAATTAATCAGAAACAGATTTAATTTCAACAAAAGTGAAAGAGAGATCTGAATAAAAAAATGTGTTAATATTTACCGTAATAATTCAGTAATGTTAGTCAACGATTGCAGAATCCTTAGAAGCATTGTAAATTTTGAATAAAAAAAGGTGTGAAGATAAATATTTATAAGAGAAAGTTTAGACCATCTGCGATATATGACCGAGGATAATCATTAATAGAAAAAAATGGCTTAGATAAAATACCCAATAATAAAAAATTTGATGTTAGAATAATAGCAGTAATATGAAATTATCACCATGAATATTCTGCAAGCCTTTGTTTGTAATATAAATTATTGAAGTAAAAGCTACTAGGTGTTGTATGTTTGTTTCTTTTTCAAATTATTTCTAAAATATTAACACGAAATATAACATACTGATATAATAACAGAATAAAATAATATAAATATTTTTAATTAATTATTAAGTTCAAGCAGATGGTAACATTTCCAAGGTATTAGCTTTTCCTAATATTATATATATATATATATATATAAATGAATGTTTGTCTGTATGTCCTTTATACAATCCTAAACTATGCATTTGATCATGTGATGATCTTCAGCAAAGTTGTTGTGCATGAGCCCACGAAGGTTTCTAAGTTGGTACGACCAATTTTCGACAGATGACGCCACTGCCATTCCAATTGGAAATTTTGCAAAACAATTAATGGATATTTGGAAATGGGCGAATGCAAATTGAGGAATCTACGCAATGTATCACCTTGTCAGCAAACTTCTGTAAGATCACAGAAAGCATAGACGAATTGGTGCAAAAAGTTCTCCCAAACATTGCGCAGAACTACAAAAATTATCAGTGGCTCAGTACGCGTGCTATATTAGCGGCCAAAAACATCGATGTCAATTCCATCAACTTCACCATTCAGAATGGAATACCCGGCGAAACGACAACATGTAAGTCCATCGATACTGTGGTGAATAAAGACGAAGTTGTCAACTATCAAACTGAATTCTTGAATTCGCTTAATTTGCCAGGCATGCCACCGCACGTTCTTACATTGAAAATTGGCGTACCCATCATTCTTCTTCGAGCGTTAAGTGAAAATGTTCCTTCGAAAGTCACAATTCGTTACTGGGTTGTCTACTTTCTTGTTTGGTGCCCAACCGGAGCATAAGACTTTAAATTGACAAAATGAACAAAATCAATAAAATGACTCAAAATGAATTGAATATTTGTGTAATGTCTTTCCTTCTAAATTATTTTAGTTGGTGGCGTAGCAATGCGCGCAGGGTACAGCTAGTACTTAATAAAAGATAAGACTAATAATTTTTTGACTTGTCAAGACGACGGAAGCGACAGATTATATATATTTATTTGGTATATGTAAAGTGTTCTATAGCCTTGTTACTAGCTCCTCCTCGCCACAAGAGGGAAAACAGTGTTGATTATTCTTGCTTAACGCTGAAGGGCACCGCGAGAAGTACCGACCACCTGCGATTTTAAAAATTGCCCCACCTTGGAGCGTCGACTTCTCTAAATAAATATTCGAAGTTCAATGCTCCTACCACATGCACTATCCTGCCTTTTAAGCTTCGTAATTTGAGCATTAAAGATAATGCACGGTCAAGACTATCAAAAACTCAGGAAATAAATAATAAAATTGATGATGTTGTTTTGAAAGAGCGGAGAATTGACATAAAAGTGATAGCATCATTAGCATACCGATTGAAAGCACATTTTGTACGTAGAAATGTATATGTCTAAGCTATTAATTAGATAAGTGGCACGAATCTTAAAGCGTGATGAAAAACATGAAAAAATGCGAACGTCAGGCGATAATTTCCGGTTAAGTTGGCATTTTCGTTAAGGTTTATTACGATTGATGAAACAGGTGATGATACAACATGGTAGCTCTCCCCCAAAGAAAGCCAAGACATTTCCATCGATGGATAAGGCGATGTCTTCAATTTTTGCGAATCGAAGGAAATAATTTTCATAAACAATCAGGTAAAGAACCAAATCCCTATAACGTTCCAAATGAATTAAAGGAAACAACTTAAGTTGAATTTTATCTGGGACTATTCGTCAAATCCAGTGACTTCTACTTATTCCACAAACTCTAACTAAATGGATCTTTCGAACGGATAGAGAAGTTAGAGCAGGAATGAAGAAATATGACCATCAAAAAAAAACATTACAAAAGTAGAATAATGACACTTTAGCATCGTCGATCCAAATACGTTGAAATTGAGGGAGAATATTTCGAATTTCGTGCATCGATAAGGTTTAATATCATTAAAATATGCCCAGAATGTGAAAAAATGTTAAAACCATTAAAAATATTCCTTCCGCTACTTATAATTAGAGCATGTTCGTGTTTTTTTAAGTTAAAGAGGAAAATTTCTAATTTTTACCGCTTTTTATACGCATCCTGTTCTCCGGTGAAACTTGAGTTCATAATCTCATGCTTATCGAGTATGTCTTTCTATTCGTCTAGAGAGAATGATGATATTTCAGTATTAACAAAAAAAGAAGTAAAAATTAGTATTTTCAGTTTTACATCGTAAAAACGCAATTAAAACTCACCGTGGGTTTCATTTAATATCGGTTTCCATAATGAAATGTATGATATATTGTTAGACTCGAATATCACCGTTCCTTGTAGATTGTGAAGTATCATCGGAAAGCATGAAATTTTATCAAAAATGTCCGCAAAGTATGTACATACGATGTAAAAATTAGTAAAAATTAGAATTTTTCAACATTAAATATACTTTATTAGTATTAATGAAGATAAATAAAAGAATGACAATGTCACCGTTCCCGTATATATATGAAAATTAGTATTTTCTGGTATGCCATTGTTGATAGAGCAGTAACCACTCACACAAATCCAAGTTGAATTATTTCGCAACTCCCTAGAATTCTTGAAATGTTTGTTGGAAGTATTTTTGCCCTCTTTCACGAATGTTTAAATATGTCTCCTAGAAGTTGTGCTCGCTGGATTCCTTGTTTATTATTAAGCGAATAGAGTAGTAAATTTGTGTATACTGGAAGCGCGTGTTTTAGAAATAGGTGAAGAATTATGAATTATTACTGCGAATGGAACACGGGTTTATTGTTACGAGTTGCCGGTGTAATAGCAGAGTAAGTAATGTATGAAAAAGTACAGGCAGACAAATCTGATGCTGAAGCTATCCAGAATTTGTATGACGAAGGCGTAATGTATGCGCGTGTGATGATCTAGTAACTAGCAATTATTATAAAGAAGTTTTATATCAGTTACTCACGTTTGTCTATTATTGTTATTGCAATAAAATTTAATTCGTCAAATTTGTTCAAAAATATCAGAAACAAAACAGAATATATGAGGTCAATACCATAAGTTCGTAGCGTTTTTGGTTTCTAGGATTAAGAAACCAAAAGAAATTGAAACATCAGGTAGAAAAAATCCAGCATTTTCGGCATATCCTTTTATTCGAATTCGAAAAAGATGCTAATGTATTGGAAGTTACTAGAAGCATTTGTGCCATTTTCAGAAAAAAATCTGATTGGAGAGAGTACAGAACGGAAATGGCCTTCTCGATTATTATTTTGATGTTCAATGAATGTTCAAGAAGACTCTGAATTTCATGATGAGCGACGGTAATCAAATTGGGAATTAGCAATTACAAGGGATTGTAACTAATCGATTAAAAGATTGGGGTTTTGGTTACTGCATATTTTGAGTAAAAACAACGCGAATCAACATATCAGCATTAGTGCTTCTTTGCTAGCTTGTCATCGTTTAGCTCGTCAACAACATAGATCCTTTTTGTTTCACAATATTACTGGTCACGAAAAATGTCTAACTAATATTCACTCATGTAAGCTGATGTCGCGCTACGAGTGGGACGAAGACGGTATCGTCTACTAAGAATTTCTTTCGAGAAATGTAATTACAACTGTTGAGATTTACTGTCAACAACAGCGTCGGCTTAATGCCGTAATTCAAGAAATAGACCGGAAAGATATCAACTCATTTTGCATCACGGTAACGGTCGCTGTCATACTTATAGAAAAGCGGCTATTGAAAAACTACGAAGAATTGGGAGGTCGCATTTCCATTTCTTCTACTTTCACAGTCTTCGAGAGATCTCCTTTAATAACAAGGTCGCGCTTCAAAATTGGCATAATAATTTCTTCATTGTCAAACCACTAGACCTCTTCAGGCGTGGATTCAGAAAATTACCAGATCGTTAGGATGCAATCGGAAATAATGAAGGAGAATATATTTCTGGATTAGTTTATGTAAAAAAGGCTACAAATGTATGCATTCTTAAGTAAATAAAAAATAAAGCTGATAAATAGAAGCGCGGAAGGATTACTAAGAATCTGGAATAACTCGGTAATCGTGATACTTGTGCGTTGTAGAAGTTGTGAATTTGTGATTCTATCATTTTAAAAATTGCCGTATTTCGAGGCAATGATATTAAAGTTAATACACGTATAACATTCTTTAATTTATCTGCGCAATTTGTACATGCATTGTTGGAATCATTAGAATTTTTAAAAATTGCTTTATCTTGCAAGGACTTCCTATAACGTTTAAAAAAAAGAAAATTTCGAAAACTGAAAAAATTGTTGAAATTAATTTTGTAGCAGAAAGGAACAAAGGAGTGTAATCTCCGTATTTTTCTAGTGCAATAGTTTTATTACTGCATCGATATTTTGATTTTGGTAACCATAGAAAATAGAATTTTTTAAAAGCTGTTCTTTATTTTAAAAAATTCTATTGATTTCAAAAATATAAGAAAATGCTATCAGAATTGAAATAATAAATTTGAATTCATTTCCGGTGATACTGTAAATTTTAGAAAGTTTTAATAGTGCATTAAATAAAGAAAATAGAAGCATGTATCTATGATGTAAGATACTCGGTATATCATCAAATTACATTAAGTAAAATCTTGTGTTGTGTCAAATTAATCTTCGCAATTCCCATTCAAATATTACATATATGATTAATGTTAATAAATTGCCATATCTCTTTTAAGAACTAAGCGTAAATGTAATTTATATTTAGAATATTCATGTTGGATTGAATTTTGTTGTTGTAGAAAGAAAATCAGCGCAAAGGTGTTGTTGACATCAAATACAATTTCCAACGTTTTCATTGAATACTTACCCATCTTATAAAGCAAGGGTTCTTTAACAAAATACAAGTCGTGCAGTTCCTTAAGTCCATCCCTAACGGCATCGTCTATCACTTTCTGGTCCGTATCCGCTTCCTTTCCGTTTGAATTTCCTGGCGTCGTTGTCGTGTCTATTTTAGAACGATTTTCGCCACTTATAAGGGTCTCGTTTTCCACTGCTGCAGCATCGTGCACGATTCTGGATTTAAATTGTAATGGATCGTGCGATGGTAATACTTTGTAATGTGTCGCACTTTCACTGCTGTTTATCGCGTACAGAAGTTCGTTTTCGTCTCGACGTTGGTGTGGATTAAATTTTGTGATCGTAGCGCGTTGTCCGTCGTTCGTAAAGTCATGGTCATTGTTTCGGTAAGTCCGTTTAGTCAGTTCGGTCGCGTAATTGTCGTCTACGTAGTTGGTGTCATTGTCCGAAATGTTCAGGTGAGGTTTCGTCAGTCGCGTGAATTTGATACCGGCCAGCAGTATCAAAAATGTCCGAAGTGTTTGTGTCCTGTAACAAAAAGAGAGATATGTTAATATCATGTAAAATTGCTGCGCTAACTAAAAAAAGACACTTAAAGCATTCATTAAATATAAATTCCATCTACGTTATTACATGTCATTCAACCTTTATTATTCCAGTTATAAGTACATGTTCACGAAAGTATTAATTTTCGACACCTAACCTCTTTGATACGAAATAATTTCTAACTTATAGTAGTAATTATCAAATCGATCTAATTAATGTCAGTTTAGACTATTGAAGAATATTAAAGAAGAAAATTGGTCAAGAAAAGTAAATTATTTTTCTTGTTTGTTTAAATTTCACATTATATTGTATATTTATTGCGACTAGTTCGTCTGTTAATATTGGTGTCAATTGAAAGCAAATTTAAAAAAATTGCAATAGCGCTTCTATTGTCACAATCTTTCAAAATAATTTCCACTACATTCTATGCACTTGTCCATTCTTTGAAATCAGTGATCAAACTAACCCTTTCACATTTCGCCTGAAAGCTGGGCATATTCGTCATCTCACACCTCAAGAATTCTCATGGTTGGAAAACTTTCCCTCATTCGACACAGTCTTTATATGAGAAAACTGCGAAAAATTATATGGATTACGCTTTGAGTAGTAAAATGGATGTTTTAGCACCTTCAGCCTGGATAACGCTAAATATTTATTCCAGACGGGAGCAATGCGTCGGTACATTAGCTTGGCAAAGGGCCAATGTATCTGGTATCGAACGAGAGTGAATATTTTTGAATGTTCTGATGATTCAGGGCAGATACTTTTTGGTCTATTACTTTCTCGCGACAGTCTTCGTTGTCCATACCACCAAGTTGTCGACAACTCTCCTCACGGTAAAGAAAACGGCCACCACATTCTTAATGGATTTAGATTTTTTTAGATTTTATCTTCGAAGACTCAGGCTTTGTTTTGTTTTAGTTGGTATATCATAGTAGTAACGCCAGGTTTCCTATCAAATGCTGTCAACATAACGAGATGTTCTATTTTGAAACTTATACAAAATCCCACGGTATCATGAAACGCATCGCGTTGAGTCAGCATGGAATATCCAAAGATAACAAACTTTCTTCACACAAAGATGTTTGTGTGGAATTGTTGGTACGTGAATACGCAGGAATTCACCTATCTCGTGATAACTGATGTGCCTATAGGACTCTGGTCACATTAATGATCTCCTGGATAATCGACGAGGTGAAGCGTCCTGTCCTCGGAGCAACATTAGAACTGAAATTTTCTTACTAAAATTCCTATTGTTAATAATCTATAGACGATCAAAGTTGGAGTATAACATTTCTCGGTAGTTCTTTTTCAACCAAGATCACATAACGAGCTGTCACAGTTTTGGAGCAACTACTATGGAGTGACTAAGCCATCGTCTACAGTATAGGTTTGAAAACTTACCACAGAGTGCACTAATAGCTACAAGGAAATATTTGGCAGATAATGATTTAAACTTAGTTAAATTCTGTCAAATAGAATGGACAGAAAATTTTTCTGGCATTTACAATGTGTGCAATGTAATTCTGAAAAAGCTCTGGGCTTCGAGCAAAAACAGATGTGCAGATTTTTTATGCAAGCGTGGAAAACTGAAATCTCCTCTAATGCCAGACAGTAGAGCCATACAACCAATGTTATCGGTGAATTCAACCTAAGAGCTTAACCCCTTCGACATTCTGCTGACCATAGATGCGTCAGTTTAGTAATTAGAATAATTAGATATCCATTGGTAATTAGTATAATTAATTTATTTCTTTTTCCATCTTTAACTGTTTACATCTTAATTCTTGGTTTGTATTTTTATCATAAAATAAGCGTGTGTAAATACGTAAAGGTATCTATGTATGTACTGTATTTATATCGGTCCACAGCTAGACAGAAACTAAAACAAAAACTTTTTAACGTAATTTTAAGCATTTACTAATGTAAAAACAGCTTTTTATTATTATTAGGCCAAAATGCCTGGAAACGCTTACCAAGAATTACTGTAATTATGTATTACGTCTTATGTTTATCCGATTCTACATTTTATTTGTGTATATGTATACATATAATATTATATGTGATAGCCATACGATAAATAAAATAATATACATACATACATATATATATATATATATATATATATATATATATATATATATATATGTAATATTAAAGTAATAATTTACCTATTTTTTAAAAATTTCAATATATTTTTTTTTCCCAGTTTTTGATTTGAAATTCCCGTCGTAACAAAAAAGTCACCGAAGTAATTTTTTCTGAATACAAAAAAAAACGAAGGAAGGCAAGAAAAAGTAAAAGGAGCAGACTTGTTTCTCATCAACTTTCATTACAGTTCTTCAGACAGTTTTAAAGTTATATACAAGATGCTTAACTTGCATCTCAAACACAAGCTTTAAAGATCAATAATTTCTGCTCTAGAAAAGTAGCTGAAAACTTTTCCGCAACACGTTGGAGGTAAATTTTCATAAAACTTCCTGAATAATTTACCGGAAGCTAGTTTCGTGGCGAAGAAATTTATTCTGTTGACAAGCATGTTACAAGTTTTATAATTTTTACACTTAGGGAAAGAAAATTTATTTTCTTGATTTTTTTAAATTTTAATAGAGCTTGAATCAATATATATATATATATATATATATATATATATATATATATATATATATATATACATAATATATAATGAGATTTTACCGAAATATATATATATGTATATATATATATATATATATAAACATATGTATGTGTGTTCGCGTGCTTTCAGGTTTCTTCCCGCGTAATTGTGTTTTTGTCGTGTAAAGGATCAGTGCGATATTTCGGTAAAATCTTAAAATTTAAAAAAATCAAGAGAATAAATTTTCTTTCCCTAAGTGTAAAAATTATCAAACTTGTAACATGCTTGTCAACAGAATAAATTTCTTCGCCACGAAACTAGCTTCCGGTAAATTATTCAGGAAGTTTTATGAAAATTTACCTGCAACGTGTTGCGGAAAAGTATATATATATATATATATATATATATATATATATATATATATATATATATTTCGGTAAAATCTCAAGTCGAACGGTGTTCGTCTATTGCGTGTGACTCTTCCCTCTTCTAGTATTCGTACATTCGCCTCGACTTGTGTCGCGCGCCTATTGGCTGGCCGGTTTGGAGTTGGGTCACGCCTTTGTTTTGTTCGTCTAATAATGCAGATGTAGATATGTATTATTTTCCAAATGTACGGTAGACGTATATCATCATCTCTCTTGTTCGTACTTTCTGTATGTTTCTCGATTTCTATAGCTTCATGAATTATTCGCTTACTCAGGTGTTCGATTTTTGCTAACATCTTTGTCCCATCAAAGTCAATATCATGTCCCGTTGCTACTTTATGTTAGTATAGCGAAGACGCTTTTTCTTGCTTGGCGATCGATCTTGCGTGTTTGTCTCGTCGTACGTTTATTTGACGGTTTGTTTATAAAGGAGGCGTTGAACATGAGATTAGTGTAATTATATTTTATATGTGTATGTGAAAAAAAACACGTTCGAACCGATACTTTAACGGGAAGTCCCACTACCATTCTACATAATTACATCCAGTGACGAGAACACTGACAAAGGCAAAGAGGCTAGCAGACGACAGCCACTTACAAACGGAATTAAATAATTTGCGTAATATACTACTATAAAATTAATACCAAGAGATAATAGTAGACAGAATAGTAGACAAAACAACACAAGACACGAGACAATAGCGCACAGAGGAAGATAAGGACTGGACAAGAACCTTTTCGCAATATGTAAAAGGTGCAATGGACAAAATTGCCAAGAAATTACGATGATTTCAGATTAAAACTGTATTTACAATGGATGGTAAGATCTCAAACGTACTGTAAACGCCAAAGAATAAAATCATTGTAGAAGAACAAGGAGTTTACGAAATCCCATGTTCAACATGTTTTGTCAGCTACAAAAGGCTAACAAACCATCGATTAAACGTATGACAAGACGAATACGTAAGATCGGAAGAAAAAAACGTCATCGCTATACCAACATATGGTGAAGTAGGTACAGGACATGACATGGACTTTGACGGGACGAAGATGTTAGCAAATATCGAACAGGTATACATATATTAGCGGATGCGTGCTATCAAATCAGGTATACATACTTGCGTGGTAATTGATAATATAATAATAATGATTATGTAAAACGTACGAAGAGCTCAAATGCGACAACAATAGAAAATGATTTAGTATTTATCGCACACTAAATATATTATTTTCTGTCTTTATCGGCTACTGGTCGATGTTAGTCCTTCGAACGTTTGACATAGTTGGTATTATTACTAAGTGCGCCACTCAATAGCATGCATTCGATCGTATCGATTGTCGGCGGTTTACAAACAGGCGATACACGTACAGGGGACCTCCGTCACTATACAACAGCGCATTCTTGTCTGGTAGACACGACTACAATGCTTTAATTGTAAGCTACTGACTTTGTTAGGTGTTGAAAGATCGAATGTGAAGACCTGCTGTCCATAAAAGTTTTTCGTGGTTATCTTCTTTTTTAAATGAATTCTAACAACTAAAGATCTTAAGGGTGTAATAATAACGCATGACGAGCCAGTGCGCTTGTGTAATAGCAATATAGTTATAATTTGGCTTAAAAGGGCGAGTGTGATGGGTCTTTTACATTAATCTTTCTAATTTGTCCCTTTTATGATCTTTTCCTACATAAATAATAAGTAAATTCAAAATTAGAGATTTCCATCGTGTTTGACAATACAGTGGCAATGCATAGAATTTGTCGATTTTTTATTAAATATTTTATATTTTAATTGAATACAGAATACATTGAGAATTTTTCATATATTCTTAAATTGAAAGGAACTATTTGACGTATGATTGAATGCATTTTCATTTGACAATTCGACTTCAAATTTTTTAACATTTGAATGTGATATTAAACTTTAATTAACAACTTTTAGATAGCTTAAATGTATTAAACTAAAGCAATCAATGTGCTATAAACCCATTTTAGATGTTTTAATATCATTACTATAGCAGAAAATTAAAGAAAATTAATAATACGAAGACACTTTTTGCAGACTGTGTATGGTAACTGAAATAAATTCTATTTTCTGTCATTTTTTAAATTTTTCGCACTCACCTCATGTTTAAAAACTTCTCGCGTATCTTGAACTTAAATATAATAAATTTAAATGCATTTAAATGAACGAAAAGTACTTCTCATAACACCAACTAACCCTCCAACAATCGCAAATGATAAATTTTAAGCTGTCCTTTACTTTATTTTTAAATTATTTTTGTCACAACACAAATCTATTTTGTCACTCGTGAAACAAACACATAAACATCAAACCAGATTCCGCTGTATCGAATAAAGACTTGATATACAACTAAAAGGCTTCTTCCAACATCTTCGGCGGTCCATCTATGAAAGTACAGTTAAGAGGGAATTATTCCGCCGCGGGCTTTCGCATTTTTACACCTCATTTAGACCTTTTTTTTGGGTGCTTTTTCAAAGCCCCGAGCGTTCGTCCTGTAACATTTTGATTCATTTAGCGATCGCTATTATAACACCGTATGTATAATGTAAGACGTATTCTGTTTCAATGTAAATTATTCCTAGCTAAGGTTATATTCTTTCTTGTTTGTAACGGCTTTCAATAATATTCAAGGGTATAATTAATTGTTTTTTGCTTTATATATTTTTTTTTTGCATTTTGTGTTAAGTAATGAGAAAAGGCGAAAGAATAAACTTGTTTGAATACTAAGCTTTGTTATAAAGAATATATAATACAACATAGAAAAAACTTGTTTGAATATTAAGCTTTGTTTTATACAATTAGAAGTTTATTAAACACTTCTCAACACTTTTAATAATAAAAAGTTGTTATTGTTACGCACAGAAAATATGGTTAAATATGAAAACGATTTAGAACAATAGTACAAAATGTTATTAATAAAGGTATAATAAACTATATTTTATTCTTTTTATTGATCGTTTAAGCGATTTTAATGTTCGGTATCTGATTATTATTAGGAAAGGTAATTCAAAATGCGATTTCTTTTTCAACTATAGAAGAAAAGTAATTAAAGTAATTTATAAGATTTTGCTTGTAACTATGACTTGTATTATGCATAAGAGGAAGTAGAATATTGTCTGAAATAGCCAAATGCAATAAACCAATATATTCATTAAAAAACATTTTCCAACAAAAAAACATTTGAAAAATACTAAAATAGAATTGCTTACGTGAATAGTTAATTCAATTCAGAAAACTTTTGAATCAAATCATTTCCATGCTGTAATTAAACGGCCAAAAAATGTCGTTGCTTATAATAATAAGAATAACAATAATAATAATAATACAATAAACGATTAATAATAACTGAAAATAATAGAAAAATTAGTATAATAGAAAGTTAAGAATAATAGAAAATTAAGACCTAAGAACTAAGATAACCGTCAAAAATATCCCTGTACAATTTGTTGGCGTTTAACACCATATGATACAGGGGAGCCTTCCAGAGGAGATTCGTCCTCGGCGTATCGTAAACAAATGTGGGTGCTTCTGGAGGAGGATGAGAAACTGCAAAGTTTAGTTTGACCAGGAGGTCTGAACAGTCAATCCGACCATTCACCAGCTTATAAATAAAATGAGCACTGTGTCTGGATCTGCGTTCCTCCAGTGATTGGACATTGTGCTCCTCCAAAATTATAATCAACGACACGCTCAGGATACACGCCTGAAGACTTGAAAGAAAGGAATTTCAACAATCGACGTTGAACGCGTTCGATTGCATTTATCTGCGAACCGTATAAGGGATACCGTACAATCGACCCATATTTCAACTTACTGACAACCAATGCAAAGAACAGTGTTTTCAGTAAGTCAATAACGTTAAAATACTGTGTTGTCCTCATTATAAAGCCAGCACTCTTAACCGCAGACCGACAAATGTTTCGAATATGTAAATTAAAACTCAGTGAGTGAAAATACCGACGTCCTTGAAGGAGCTAACTTTCATAAGAGTACGTTCATCTAGGGAGTATGAGGGCGAGATAGAAGATAACTTGCAGATAAATGACAAGGTAAAACATTTATCTATGTTCGAAAAAAGATAATTAGACTTAGACCAAGCTGAAATAAGGTCTAGACTCGCTTGAAGCCGATTGACATCTTCAATGGAAGAAACGGCTGTAAAAATATTTATGTCGTTGGCATAGCACAAGGCAGGACAAGGCAAGGTCAATAATAAAGCATTTATAAAAAGTAAAAACAATAGTGGGCCAAGGTTTGATCCCTGAGGAACCCCAGATGATGAATCGAATGTTGTTGAAGTAAATCTATTGTAGAATACATAATTAAGCCTCCTCTCAAGATAGTTAAATAATAGAAAAAAAAAAAGATAGTTATGTGTACGCAAACAGTACATAATACAGTAGTTATATGTATTAATGAATACAAAATCAATAAAAAAAATCAAAGAAGTACACTCGGAAACAAATTTAAATTCTTAGCCAAATGTTCTAAAGTTGCGCAGAAATATAAATTGATTCAAGATGTTGCCATAATAATTGGTTCGGACACTCTGGGCGATAAATGTGGAACTCGGAAGTTAACTACTCGAACCAATTTTGTTCTCTATCAAATTTTTGAAAGTGATATTCTGCCAATGAATCAAATCCATGTCGTTCTAATAGAGCATGATTCAACGGCAAATACTTCAGAAATTTCCATTGAATTCACTTTATTCCAATAATTTGATTATTATGTATGGGATACAATATTACAACACCGTATACCAACATATCAATCACAAGCGCATAGAAAAGAACTTTAAGTGAAGCTTTGTTATTGAAGTCTTCACAAGTCCAAATATTAAACCCCATCGTTCGAAACGCAGAATTAACAACGGTAGAGATGTGACTCGAAAAACTAAATCTTTCATCAGAGACACCAAAATCTTTTATATAATTTTTACGCTTGATTTCGAAGTTATTTAATTGGTAACTGGAATTATTTCTTGTCGTTGTTCTAGTGAAGGATACAAAACAACATTTCTCTATATTTAGAGTTAGTTTGATTATTAAACGCCAGTTGCTTATCGCATTAATATTCTCTTGAAGACGCTATGTCTGCATTTACAGGATGGAGCCCAATCAGTTGATGATTTATGTGAATTTAACAAAAACTACAGATTGAAGCAATATCTTGGTGTTTCGAAATTACAACAATTTAAATACTCCCTGAGGAATTAGCATTCGAAAGTAGCTATCACTGACAAAAATTATCGCTGTCGTATGCAAACTTAAAGAGCAATAATAATGTATACAAGATTCGATCCTGAGTATTGTTGTGAATTTCAGCAATATCATCTCGCATGGTCAAGATATATTGCGTTATTTGATACAAAACCGCTGTTACACGCTTTATCCCTCTCGCCTAGTTACGGTAATTTGAAATGGGCGGAACGGCTTTGTATTTGAGAAATAACTTTGTCCAAGTTGTTGCCCAAGCGTTATCACGATTACCTTTCCTATTGTCCTATGTTTTGCAAATTAGGATTATGTCAAAATATATACAATTTAAAGGGCAATCCGCCTAAACGGCAAATTATACGCTTATTTGCGGATAATATTTTCATCTGCAAATAAGCGTATAACTTGCCCGAAGCGATCATATACCGAACAATTCGAGAATGTGAAGAAAATACAGATGCTTTGTCAAAATCTACCGAAAAGTGGTCTGCCAGAATAGTCCGCTGGAGTCAGGATTCGAAAAAGCTTTCACACTTTGCTCAAAACCATTTTAGAGCATAAACTCATAAACTAGCTCGTCGTTTTCAGGTTTTTCACATTGCTGTTGTCCAAAAGTTAAAAAAAAATAACACAGGATAATGTAAAACTGTCCAAAATACATCTTAGCTTGATTTCAAATAATTCCTCGATGTTGTCGACCTTTCATTTTTCATTTTGTTGGAAACGAAATCATCACTATGTATAATATTTTTCACTTTCCCATTCGGAAATTCCTAGTAATGCGGCTCTTACAAAGGAAATGTGTATGAGACTCTCGATGAAGCAAAATATAAAGTAAAACTAAATTTCTAGATAAATTATTAATCTGGTGCGCTATTGCCAAAGCAGGTATTTCTAGACTCTACATATGGAATGCAAGAGCAGAAGCAGTAATAATCGCCAATTTTTATTCTTGATGTTACTTGTCGAAATTGTTTGACTTTATCAATCTACATTATCAAAATGATAAAATCATGTTTTGGTTAAATTTAACTTCGAGTCATTACGCTCAAGAAACAACGCACTGTTCGGAAATACTCAATATATCTTTTTGACTCATACATATTACTCGAGAAACATACGTACTGAAATATTTTGGGCTTTATTGACTCAAAAGGAGGATGATTGGGAAGTTCAAAATGGATATTAAGTAAACGATGAGTCTCGTCAACTTCTTATGTGAGGTGCCCTAGGAAAATTGCGTCAAATTGATCAGTTTTCACCATTAAGTGTTATTTAAGTCATGTTCAAGAAGTTTAAATTTTGATAATTGTTATGTTAAAGAATTGAATAAAATAAAGTTATTCTAAAGAGCAAAACTTTGTTTTTAAGAAAGTCCCGAAATTTTCGTTCCATCTGTTAGCATGCTATCAAATTTTGATATTTTCCTAAGGCGCCGTAAAAAAAAAACATAGCAGTCGGTTATTTTGATTTTTAGAATGAATTTGCTTTGAAAGTCTTTATAAAAAAATTCGTAATAAGATAGCTGCTAATTTTTTCGATATTTTGTTCTTATTTTATTTTATTTATTTATATTTTTCTTTACAGAATTTCTTCCATTAATAGGACAAAATAAAACATATTACATGACACAAATATGTTCAAATGTTACAATAGAAAGTAGATATGAAATTTTACAAATCACAAGGAAACATAACATTTATGTATATGTAAGTACATACAATAAAAAATATAAAAAGTACAAGAAACAAGTAGAGACAAGGTGAAAACATATTAATTGCCTCTAGTCGTCACCAAATGCCAATCTGAGTAAAGCTCCCATAGAATTATGAAGAATGTCACTTGCCAAAATACTTTATTAAAATTATTACATATTATATTTATATAGAGGCGACTTTAATACTATATTAGTTTTAGAAGGTGGGCAGGAAATATAGTATGGTAATGCAACGTCAATCGAGGAATGTGAAAATTTAATTCTTGAAAGAGTGAAGGATGTCATTATGTAGAAGTTTATATTGAAATATTAAACCAGTATTAATGTGTCTGCCTTCTAACAAGGTAACATCAAATTGTTGAAGCAGTTCTATTTGATCAATACTTTGTGTTGGATAAAAGTCATCGATTCTGAAGGATAGATATTTTAAAAATTGTCATTGTATAGCTTCCAAGATATTCTTATGCACATGATAGTAGGGATACCTACAAAAATTGCATATTCAAGCATCGCTCTAACTAGTGTCTGTATATAAGTAAACGCTCTACAACTGTGTATAACAAAATCAATTAACTTTTTCGTAGACAAGGCGAATTTTTCGATTTTCATGTGATCTTCTCACCAAATAAAAAGCAAAGATCTTTGACTAGATAGGTCGGTGTTAATGAATCGGTAGGTACAGCTATAATCCTATATGATTATAATATGACTAATTCTTAATAGTTTTTCGAATGGTATGTGGTGGTGTGGCAAATGAAGTATCAAACTGAATGATGATACGCTTGTTTTTAAACAAAACGAGGAAACGATGAATCATACATAATATATACACACAGTTTTGACTAGGGACATTCGATTATTTATCACCAATATGATGCCACGTTATTGGTTTTTTCGTAAAAAAGACTCCATAATTTTCAAGAAAATGGAAAAATTTATTCATTCAAAGTATTGGCTAATTGATATTATACATCTTGCCCATCTTTCAGGCAATCTATGGATGCCATCCCTACAAAACTGTTTGTTCTTTGAGCAAAACCATTCATCGAGCCATTTTTTAACTTCTTAGAAAATGGCGAAGTGCTGCTTTGCAAACGCGTGTCTTATTGATGCGAAAAGGTGATAGTCTAGGTCTGGAGAGCACTGCGGGTACGATATTATGTACCATCCAATTGCTTTTAACACTTCCCTGACCGGTTTACCGTGTCTTCGGGCCCACTGTGGATGCTTTTCTATTAACGCGCGGTTCAAATTGATAGTTTGTCGTCAGTAGCGATCAGTATTAACTGTTTTAAAAGGTTTCAACACTCTGGTCCCACCAAACACCGAACATTGTCTTGCAATCAAGACGATTTTGCCTAGGAATCGATGGACCTCTTTCGCCAGACGATAACACTGATTTTTTGTTCTTAGGGTTTTTGAAATAAATCCATTTTTCATCACTCATCACTATTCGATGCAGAAACGATTTCCGATCATGCATTTGAAACACCATTTCACCGACGATTTTTCGATTTTCCATTTGCCTGTCATTCAATTAATGTGAAATCCATTTTTCCATCTTTTAGATTTTTCTCGTTGCTTGTAATCGGTCGTTAATCGTTTCTTGGGCCACATTTAACGCTTTTGTCAATTGTTTCTGAGTTTGGGTTGGGACTTTATCCAATAACTCCTGCAGTTTTGCATCTTCGAACTTTTTCGGTCTATCAGAACGTTTTTTGTCTTGCACATCGAAATCACCACCTTTGAATTGTCGAAACCACGTCTCACATGTTTTTGTGGTGAACGAAAACGATAACTTTCAATGAGTTTTTTCTTTTGATTAAATAAGAAAAGTAATGCGTGTTGCAAACGCACTTTTTCTGATACGAAACTCGATATTTTCAAACAATTATAAATCTATGACGGTGTTACTTTCGCAAAATACAAGATGTATGGCTTTGAAGCTTGATATTAGTAAAATAAAATTTCATATGTGTCAAATCATAACATTGCATACTTAGGCCTAGCTACATCTGTTAGAAAAACCGGTAATAACTTTCCAGTACACCTGGTAGTTACGATTGTTGACAGGGAACTTTGAGAAGTTTCTGAAAACTCTTATAAGAGTGATTTAAATGAAGGCTATCTCCTTGATACAACTTTTAAGAAACGAGCTGGTAAGCTTTGTATAATAAATAGCACGTTTCGGTGTATTTAAAGACTGTCTGACAAACTTTCACTTTTCCTGTTTTACATTTCATAATCTACAACAGTTTGAAATGCGTCAGTCGGCTTCACACCACCTGTATAATCAGAAATATCTTGCAAAGGTTAGATTAAATGGCTTTTAAAGTTGGTCTAAACTACTGCCAGTACCGTTTTCATTATAGCCATTTACTTCGGCACTCCCAAAGTTTCAGTTTAATATGTGCTTAAACGTGCCACCACTATGTTATCGATTGTTTATATACAAACTTCATAACATGTTCAAGAACATCAAACGAGATGTATCAATAAAGGTTTATTAATAAAAATTTTCTTCTCAGTACGCTAAAGTGTATCTATACTAAGATGTCGCAATTTTAATAAAAATCTCTACACGAGATCCTCAAATAACACAAGTCACATTATGGTACTAGTGAATATAAATTGCTTCTTTCAAAAAAGGACTACAAGGAATCCGAGACATTAATATTACTTCCGGCGTGAATGCCGGGATATTTGCTATTGCTCAGGAGAAGTTTAGTTCGTGTTCTATGGCAGAAGTTCATCTTTGTTTACATTAAGATGGATATTGCATAAGAACGATGCCGTACCTACCGTAAAGAATTAATGGGAACGGTGTTTGCTCTCAAATATTTAATTCTTGCATAAATATGTTGCAAATGATACTGGAGCATGTAGAACAAGAGAAATAAAAAGAGCGGAATTTCGAACGCAGAATCGATAGTACCTTTTGCTAAGCTACCATTATTAATAGTCATTTTATACGAATACGTCAAACAGAACTGTGTCAGATTATACGAATAATTCCGAAATCCTTTGTTTGTTCGTGCTTTCAATTGAAATTTTACTCGTTCGTCGTGAACATTTTAACACCAGGGAGAATATCTAGAGGTCTGTGCTATTCGAATTCCCCCACGCAAAATAACATAAATAATTCCTACAAGTCGGTCGGTAATTGATTCTTCGGTTCTTTTTTGTTGATGTAAAAGATTTACACGTTTTTTTTTGTCGTAAAGAAATAATTGGCATTGGTTCGAAAGAAAATCACTGTAACATGGGGATAATAAATTTAATCCACCAATTTGGAAATGTCACTTAGCAATACTTTTTATTATATACAGGGTTTCAAAAAATTAAGCGAACTCAACTAACTACAAACTATTGAAATTTTAATTTATGTTTTTATATATGCATAAGTGAGGCATTTGCGATGATGCTATAATAAAATTAATTGTGATCAATGTTTTGTACTTATTCATACCTGAAATTAGTATGACTATCGGGAAACCAAAATTTGTATTTTTCTGTAAAACAAGTCACGGATATATAGAAGCATTAATGAAGACGAATTGTTTTTTGATAATGGTTCATATAATGAAAAGTTACTAACATTTCATTGAAAAAAGCTGGAACTTCAGTGTCGTTGATTAAAAAATAAATCCAAACCTACAAAAATGGCTTACTCCAATTAGTATCCATTATAATAATTATAAAATAAAAGGTAAAACGAGCACATACCATACTGCACTTATTGCTTCACTATTGTGTATTAAATTTCATAGAAAAAGTGTAGACACAGGTTTAAAAATCAATGGTAAGAGAGTCACTGTTGATTTTTAAACAATGTTTAATCTACGTTACCTTACTGCGAGCGTTTTGTCAGCGGCGTGTGCAAGGAGTTTAGAAGGTAATAAATATAAATAAACATTTATCTTTTTAAGCAGCGTTTTCATTATGCAGATGCACAAAGTAATAAGATTGGTTAAATATTTGCAGCGTTAAGTACACTTCAACAGTTTTTTCATGTAACCATATTCACCTTGAGGAATAAATCTTCTCATATGCAGAGAACGGCTGTTCAACATCTAATGATGAAATACTTTCATAATTTAAATAATTCAACCCATTATCTGAAGGTTCAGATTTTACTAAACTGAAACAAATTTCTGGTGATAGTAGATCTACAGAGCCGTTAAGTATTAATAAAGATTATTTTAATTATGAGTATTTCAATATTAGATGTTAAATAGTCGTTGTTTTGTGTTGATACATATCTGATACTACAAATATTTAACCGATTTTATTTACTTTACGCATCTTCACACTGAAAACGCTACTTAAAAGG
The DNA here is from genome assembly GCA_031893035.1 of Dermolepida albohirtum. NCBI lineage: Eukaryota > Metazoa > Arthropoda > Insecta > Coleoptera > Scarabaeidae > Dermolepida > Dermolepida albohirtum. The sequence continues at coordinate 94,670 of JAVIWB010001087.1, forward strand.
ATAAGTATTTATTTGTGTTTATTGCCTTCCAAGCTCTTTGAAGTACGCCCCGCTGACCCAATGCTCATAGTGCCAACTAAATACAGGGTGTTTCAAAAGAATATATATTTATTAAACTTTGAGGCATTCGAATATGAAACTTTACACACACATTTACGAACCTCTGAAGTTCAGATTGCAGATGTTCAATATGTCCTCCATCAGCGATGGAGATGTCACATCGATACTCAAATTCCTCCCATACTCGGGCAAACATGTCCTTCGTCACTGATATTATGGCAGTACGGATCCGGTTCTTCAACTCTTTCAGGTTTTGTGGGAGTGGTGGTACATAAACGTTGTCTTTAACAAAACCCCACAGGAAGAAGTCACAGGGGGTCATATCCGGTGACCGTGGAGCTCAGCTGAGACATGCTAAGTCGCCAGCTCCTTGACGACCAATCCAACGGTTCGGTAGTTTCATTCTGATATTCACGCACTTGGCGATTCCAGTGAGGGGGTGCCCTGTCTTGTTGAAAAATGAAGTTGTTTTCGTGCAGTCTCGGAAACAACCAGTTTTGTAACATAGCGAGAAGAATAGCCGTAAATAGACGATCGGGATATCGCACAAAACACATTGATTTTAGACAAATCTCGTACATGTTCAGTGCCTGCATGTGGGTTCTGTATACTCCAAATTCGAACATTATGTTTGTTTACCAGACTACTAACATGGAAAGTCGCTTCATCACTGAACACGATGCGTTGTGCGAAAGTGTTATCATTGTCAATAGCATCATGAATCTCGTTACAAAATCCCACATGTTTCCGTTTGTCATCAGGACGCAGAGCTTGTAACAACTGTAACTTTTAAGGCTTCATAATCAACCGACGTCTCAAAACACGCCAAATTGTTGTGGTGGGCAGTTGTAACTCCCGACTGGCACGACGAGTTGATTTTGAAGGATTACATTGGAAAGCAGTTTCAATTCGTGCAACATTTTACAACACATCCTGTATCTACAAACTGTCGGTATCATCTGCGAATGTTCCACCCATTCGGAGTATAAATTTGGTAGCTCAACCTGAAACGTCTTTGCACTGTAATCACGGAATTGCACTTCGCAAACTCGAGAACACAAAATGATTTCTGCTGCGCAGTAGCTATTTTAAACATATGACGATTACCAAGAAAAACAACTGACATCTAGCGGCTATTAAATAAACTATACTGTGTATTCGTTTCTCTAATAGCCGAGCCGAGGCGCAGCTATCGATAGCTTGGACAAAATAATACTTTGTAATACGTATATTCTTTTTGAAACACGCTGTATAAAGCTTTAAAGGTAGATAGTCCTCAATAGAACAAACTCACGATCAAATATTATATGACAATTAGAAAAAACGATGTAGATCATAGAAAGGTAAAATTATTAACTTCGTGGATTGCTAGCGTTTGTTTAACGGAAGAAGAAATAAGGCCAAAATTAAGATTATGTATAGGAATTTGTCCACAAACCAAATACGTAATTTCTACTTTAAGGAATGTATACTTTTTTACTTCAAGTTTTATAATATAAACCATAACACTAGTTATATTCTGTTTGAACAATTAATTTTTATTATGGCAATGTATTCCTTTATACATTTGTTTATATTAATATAAACATATTGATTTATATATTTTTAGAAACATTGATAAAATTCAACCTGACTTAATTAAAATGTTATGTCGATTGTTTTCACTCGCTATTTGATGAGATAGATTCGATATTACATATAATGCAAAAATTTAATATTGTTAAGAAAAAAAATATATTTTTTCAAAAATTTTTATCTAAAGAACCGTCTCGTAATCAACATTTATAGATAAGTAATAAATATCGTTCAGTTAAAATTCGATTAGAATTTTCAATTAATAATACACATAGAAGAAAGAAGATATGTCCTTTCGTGAGTTTCGTCTTTCTTTGTAAAATGCGAATAGAAAACGGTTTTGTATTGTACACAAAAAATAACAAGAAACACTAAACCTATAAATTACGAAATTTAAAATTAAAAGAAAGTTTTTCAGGGAACTCAATGGTGGAAAACAAAAATGAAATCGTAAATAAAGGCAAAAGGGACTTTACGCAGAAAATATTCGATAACTTAAAATGAGATAAGCTCTCGTAAACATAAACAAATTAGAAAGAATCTTAGGAAAGGGAAAAGCAAGTAATCTTGGGAAAATTTTATAAGAAAACGAAAGACAAGTTTACGAAAAATTTCAATTGTTTATTTCATTATAAACGGTTGTAGCAAATGGGAAAATACAGTAGACCTGAAGAACAAAGAAGTAAATTCATTAAGAAATGGAAAGGAAATTATGGGAAGAAGGGAAAGACTGAGGACTAAAAATGAAGAATTTACAGTATGAACTAAACCTTTAATAGAAATGAATGAATAATAAACTAAGCTAATTAAAAAAGAGTAAGTACAAAATTTTATAATAACAGTAAAACTAGAAAACGCTTCTGATAAAGTTAAAATAATGGATGTGTCGGAATTCATAGATGAGGTAGGAAAAAACTTACTGGGAAAGGTTTTATGTGAAGTGTCAAAGCAAATAGAGTTTTAAACAATTGAAATAAAAAGCTATTTTTCCATTACAGAAAGAAGGAGATAAGACGAAATGCTCCTAGTGAAATAATAATAATGTACATAAAGGAAAAATTTAGTATGAGCCATTGAAGAAACAATAAAGAAGAACTTGAGAATAGAATTGAACTTCAATATGGACCAGATCGGCAAAAAGATAATTGGCAAGAACGGAGAAGAAAATCTATGTTTTTTGGATTTGCAAAAATTTTCTGCAGAATAATCGAAGAAGATACCTCGCAAAGACCAAAGAACAGGGGCATTAAATAATATACCACCGACATAGTCAAAGCAATGTATACGGTTAACATAAATATTTTAGGAACTCAAAACGCCGAGTTAGAGGTATTTTTAACGGAAACAAAATTAGTGGTCGTATTTAGCCTTTTGCTAGTCTTTACAATTCTAGATGGTCTACTGAAGATAGCTATGCAAAGAATGATAGCATTCAAGTTAGAGACTTGGAAGTTGCAACAAACCCAAATGACTGTATTACTATTTATGTTTTGGAAGAAGCAGCAGAAGAACTAAAGAAAAAACCTAAAACATATTAAAATACAAGTGAAAAAATCCTACCACAATATGTAGTAGTGAAATATAGGTTCCCTCAACCATATCTTTACTGTGAAAATGAGATTTTTCGTTAAGATTGAAGGAAGAGGTAAATATCAGGTCCATCAAGATTCTAGGACAGATGAAAGCCAGATGATTGGAGTACATTTAAGTTAAAGGACGAAGTTAACAAGAAGAGTATATGAAACGAAGAAAGCAGAGAAGAACAGAAGGGATACACCGAGAGAATGGAATGATAGAATGGATGAAATAAGTAGCAAAAAGACACAAAGATAGATAAAAAATACAGTGGGAAGAGGAGAAAACCGAAAATGTGATATGGAAAAAATGTAAATAATGAAGGGGCATCTTTAATGGTCTTACATTTTATGGTAGAAAGGCTTAGGATTAAGAAAGTAGTGTATAAATATTTGGATGTCGCTTTGTTGCACTATATTCAACATTTATACTAGATTTTGATTTCATCTTTAATTTCATCTTTTATTTAAGATTAGGAATTTTAAAATGAATGAAAAAGCTAATGAAAAAGAAAGTACTAGAAATAAGAGGCGGAAATAAGTGCACAAATGATTTTCAAATCCGTACATGTTGATTTTTAGAAGGTAAAAGACTAATAAACTCGTATTAGGAGTTTGTACGTATATGTAGCATATGTATGTATTGAATCTACCATTTTACATAGACCGTATGAAGCGATTTCTTGTGATTATTCTATACTTGTTTTGTATGCATCATTTGTATTTTTTTGTAAATTTTCAAAGAATTCATTAATTTCTTCCAAGTTTTGTGTAAATAATAATTGTTAGCTTATACATCTCGATTTATTAAACAAACAATTTTAGCCTACATTTAAATGACGGTGGTTCAGCCTGAACAAAATGCCTTTATTTTGATATCTTGTTTTCGTATCGAAACACTAGAGGCGCAATGCCATCGTGTTATGATGAATTTACGTCACAGTTTCCTAATATAAATATTGATTACAATGTGTTAGGTTAAGATGAATGGCAAATCCTGCAATATTATGAAGACAAACATTGCATTTACAAAGGAAAATCCACAAGTTATCCTACTTTTGTAAACAGAGAACGTTTTTTATGATATTTAAGTTCGTGTCGAATGAAGTTTAACAATATCTTTATGAAAATGATCGGCACAAACATATAATTTCAACAAAACTTTATAAGTATGAAACAATTAAGTACATTTGATTATTAATAGGTTTATTCGTGATGAACTGTTTGAAGATACTTAAAATGAAACATTACATACACCTAATACTACTACTCTTGTTATACCGAAAGTGTATCTTCATGATGCTGAATCTATGGAATTATGGATGGCGCTTAACTCCCCGTGTCCAGTTTACCTGTTCAAATAATCTTCTTAATGATTTCGCGTTCAGTTTACCTCATCCGTGTAACACATTATGTTATTTTTTTAGGATTTTTTAAAGAAATTTTATAGTGATGGTGTTATAAACCAAGAATTTGTGATCTTCTCGACACCAGATTTAACACTCCCGAGAGTATGATCTTTTTGGTGAATTAAAAAATAATATTTATAAAAACTTTTTGTTTTTGAGATATGAAGTAACTAATTTATGTTTGCAGTAGAATGAAGAATATTTCAAACATTTTTATAAATTATGATAAATTGTTCTTTAACTAAAATATATTATATAAGAAACACGGTTTTTTATATTATGAAGTTTATGTGTTTGGCAAGAAAGTTATGGACGAATGTTCAATATAATTCGGTTTTAATAATAATTGGAAGAGGTCACAATGTCGACAGCTTATTCAAAAATTAGGCCAAATGTTTACCTTAAATCATTTTGGTACGCTTTATATGTAATATAATATCTACATTTAATTAATTTAAAGTAATGAGTTTTAATTTTGTACAGAATATTGCGCAAAAATTGCTAATATCATTATTGTACTATACGTGACGATCTGAATATGGAAAACGTCCAAAAGAAAGAAATATTTGCTTTCTCCCATCAAGTCGTTACAAATTGTTGGCCAGGTCATAACAAAACTTTCTTTTCTCTGCATTTTTTACGTGCGAACATGACCTTGATAGATGTGAAAACATCATAAATAGGTCACAGATTTAGATCTTCATCGAGGTGAAATAATAGCGAGCGTAGGCATAGACAGCTTTCCCATCGTGCTTTAACCGCTAACGACGGCCCACTTAAAGCTAGAATGTTGTTAATTTAAGTGAAATTTCATAACTTGCGATACTAAATACCATAAGAGGTAAGGTTATGGGTTTCAT